>BGPR01010167.1:0-28045 GCA_013235015.1 Araneus ventricosus
CGCCCCATTCTTCCCAAAGCATTTCTAAACCCTGAAGAGCAGTTCCAAACAGCATGTCACTTTCCTTTCAGAGCAAGTAAAGAAAAATTATCACATCTAGAGATATGAGTTCTCTCAACAGAAGCAGCTACTCTTTACAGGCACCAGTTCCTGCAGTGCTCCAGCAACAATCCCACAAGATCCAGATAGATCCCACCCACACATCCTTTGCCTCCAACAACAGCAGCAGGCTATTCAACTCAAAGAACTGAAAGTATCCAGCATCACCAATGTACCATTACCGGGGATTAAGCCCCCTTCGGGGCCATGGGCCCCAAAAATTACTTGTTTACTGTATATTTATCTCGAGTTTTTATATCTATGCAAAAATAACAAGAGGATTTGCCCAACGGCAGATTCAGAATTTCTAAGTGTATGTATTGAATTTTCTGTTTTGGATGGTTTTAAATTAGTAGGAATAAAATAGAGTGAGTTGTTTGCAACTCGATTGCATAAAAAAATGTCTTCAGCCCAAATTTGATCTACCACATACGATTTTGGTGCATGCAGAGAGAAGTTCAAATTTTCACCACCAAGTATGGCGTCGCTGCAGTCAATTAGCTGAAAGAATTACAAAAATCACGATTTCAGTCTCAAATTTTCTTTTCACCTTGTTGATACATATGGTTCAGTGAGTTTGCATTGCTTACTTGCAGAATTGTGAAATTTGCAAGGGCAATAGTTAATGGAGGTACGATTATTCACAGCACAGAGATATCGAAGATATCGCTTCTAAATTTTGATTTTCCACAACGTAGGTGCTTGCAATCTACCGCATTCATGCAAGATGGAGCACCTGTTCATATTGGATTATATACACAGCACAAAAAGTTCTATGACAATCAATTACAGACGACTGGAAAATTAGCCGTGCATTTCTTTCCTCGAGTGTATGACCAACACGTTCCCGATATATATCAACTGTGATTTTTTTAAAATTTTATTCTCATTTGCAAAATTATGGTTTAGAAAAGGAATGCTGATACTCGAGCCATCATGAAGGATATCATATCATAATGCTGCGAGTCCGACAAATCAACGATGAACTGCTTTTGAGGTAAAAATGCAATCCAAGAAAGCATTTTTTGGATCACTGGAGAGGTTAACTCATTGAAGCACGTGTATCAACGATGTCAAAATAAAATTTATGGTAGAAATTGTGATTTATGCAAGTCTTTTTATTAATTGTTTAGACCAACTGCGTGCACAGCGCCATCCTAAAGTTGGTGAAGAAAATTGGAACTAAATTTATTTTTACAATCGGCTCCAAACATTTCATGTTATTTTATGGCCATCCTGTGCATCGATTATTTGAAAAATATATAATTTTGTAATTATTTTATCAAACATCTAGATTTCCTTTCGAAATATTCGAAAGATATAATTTCCTTTGAGTGTATTGTGTTTCCTCTATGAGCAGTGGCGGATTTTGACGATATGAGGCCCCAGGCACAAAATTATTTTGAGGCCCCCTCCCAAGAAAACTTTATTGATGATAAAAATGTATTGTAAAATAACTTATTTATGCATTACATTTTTAGTCTTCGTTATCCAATTTGAATTATATATATATATATATATATATAATTTAATATTTTTAATAATTTATTTATAATATTTTTGTATTATTTTTTGCTTCTCTTATATATATATATATATATATATATATATGATTTTAAATAGGTAAAGAAATCTTTTTTATTCAAAACAGAGATTTTTTAGTTTGAAATTTAAAATAATTAAGTGACAGTGATATCTTTCGGTCTTTGATTCTATCTAGTGGATAGGACATCGCAGTATCCAAGTGTTCAAATTTTATATTTAACAGGAACCAAGTTTCAAAATATTTTTAATAAATATAGTTTTTGTTTTTCTTCAATTCATTTAACTTATTCATTTCTAAAATGTTAAATGAACTCATAAATCATCAATTTATCTTTATGAAATATAAAGAATTTTACCATAAACTGAGAACCATTTTATAGCCATTTAAGTTTGGAGCTGGAATAAGCAGTGTCTACTTTTTTGTCCCAAAGGATAGAATGGTATATTCTAATAACAATACAGGCAAAAAAGAGGGAAACTATAGAATTACTCTCCCGAAAAATTTTAAAAACAGTATTTTAAAGTAAATTAAGATAATTATTCAAAAAAAAATATTGTATAGTTTTAAGCTCTACAAAATAAATCATTATTATTATTATTTTTACTGTTCCTTTCTTTTAAACTGTTCTGTTCTTTTAAAAATATGAGAATGGGAATTCTAAAGCAAAGCAACATGTTTTATATATAATATGACTAATCAAAAGTGTACCAAGAAAAATTTGTTCACTAATTCAGTTTATTCACACTTTTTCTGATATAAAAAAATATAATTAAATAAACATTCTTCTATGGTAATAAAACAAATTACAGTCCTAAAGGGTAACAAAAAATGAAATTAAACTTTAGAAGGAGATACGAAAATAAATATTATATCAGATATATTAGTAGCAGCAATGAAATGCTACTTTTGAAATTCGGAGTAAAATTTTATGAACACAGAAACAAATGTGGAAAGACATAAAATAACTAAAAAGTCACTTTTCTTGCTTTTAATTTTGTGAATTTGTCTGTAAGTTTTTCATAATCGAATTCCTGCACTACATCATTTTCAATAAATAAAAGCGACAGTTCATTTAAATGCGGTTGGCTCATACTATTCCGCAAATAGTTCTTGGCGCGTTTCAGAACTGAAAACGATCCCTCTCCGCTTGCATTACAAATTAGTAGAGTGAGAAAAAATTTTAAAATTGTTTCCACGTTGGGAAATGTTGATTGTAGACCATCTTTAATCAATTTGTACATATCCATTGCATTTGTTACTTTTTCAATTTTTGTGTATTTAATAAAATGTTTCACTTCGTCTTTGAAATAATGTCCTTCGATATCATCAGCATATTTTGTGGTTAAGTTTGTTACGCAAGTTTCAAATGCCTTTTCTTCTAATTTGCCGTAAAAAAAATTGAAAGCCATTTAGAATATTGTTATAGGTAGTGCTTCTTTGCGTAAAGCAGAAAAGCATTCCTCTTGTCTTTTATTTTGAATCCACTCAAGTTGAGTAACGCCTTGAGAAAGTTCATCTGGCGGATTCTTTAATCCGTTACTTTGTTCAATTTTTATTTCTTAATAATTTTTAATTTGTTTCTTGATGATTTATTATGTTTATAATAAAAAATTAATGTAATATAAATTAACGTATTTATTATAATAATAAATCATAAAATACCGGTTATAATAGCGAGCAAACATAACTTAGCTTAAGACAAATTTTATAAATGTGTATACAAGTGCTTTAACTTTTTTATAATTTAAAAATCAACTTTATTTAAAAACATAATTTACGAAATCTTTTACTTCCTCAAGATTTAAAATGCATTTAAAAATAGAACTATGCATGAATGATTTGAAATAAATTAAAGAGATACCCAATGAAATGCAGTAAAACATATTCTGAATCAATAGCCATAGCACACAACAAAGGCATACAAATCTTGTGTAGAAGTTCGGTAATTAAATCAATTTCAATAATTTTATGTTAAAGAGATTCGAATTGACATAAGCAGTATAGAAGATTCGAGATGCAATGGATTATAAAATATTTAATTTCTTAAAGTTTCTTTCTTACTAAAAAAAATTGAAAATTCTTAGTTTTCTCTTCAAAAAGACAGGCGAATTCCGTTGTTTGTCAGCTTTATGACAGTAAAATGAAACTACAAAAAAAAAGCATCTCTGAAAAGAACTGCACCCTTTTCACACAAAGGCATGCAATCCCTTCTGTCTTTCCGGTCTCCTCCGATACCAATAAAAAAAATCTAAACGAGTCCTTGCGGCTGGACTTTGCACAGAAGAGGTGTCCTGTTCCAATAGTGGGAGGGTTGCTCGAGGGTTTCTAGATCGGTTTCAACGTTTTGGAGAAGCATCGGTAAATGCGGGTGGTCGAATTTCGACGGCAATAAATCCCCAAGGATTATTTCCTCCCAATTCTTCGTTCCAGGGCCAGGTTTCTCTGGCCCTGGCTTCGTTCCACTGTTTTCACTCCTTTATTTTTTAAAGAGAAGATGAAGAATCTTTTCTGTGAATTGAATTAAGGTTCAATATCGTGAATTCGACACCGGCTTAGCACTGCGATGTATGTTGCATAGATTTTGAGGCCCCCCTAGATTCTCGAAGCACGAGGCGGCCGCCTCTAACGCCTGTGCGGAAAACCGCCACTGTCTATGAGAGTAGGCATATAAAACAATACGTTTTATCACTTAGATATGGTTTTCTGATGCAATTTTTTGTCCTTCAAAGATGTATTTTTTCTGCACTTTAGAAGGAAGGCAATTTCTTCTGGTAGGTAATATAAAAGTTTTCTTATTATATACTACGACTGCTCAAAAGCATAGTATATATGCTATGATATTAGTAATTGTTTTTTAAACAAACGAAGGCACTGAAATTGATTACACATAAATTTCATTTAAATTTTTGTATATTAAACTAGCTGAAAACCCGGCGTTGCTCGGGATCCATATTTTTTCACATACCGGCCTCCTGTTTTTTTTTCTTGTTTTTTTTTCTAAAAATATTGTCACCAGCTTTCCCCAACATACGTAAATTTTCTTTGAATCTTTTATTGTTGAATTAAAACTTTCAAATATAGCCTTTTTATCACCTTATAACAGTATGGTATGAATGAAAATGGGAGGAAATTTTAAAAAGAATATTTACTTTAAACAGTATATACTTAAATAACTGATACAGTTTTACAATTTTTAAACATACTGTTGCAAAAGGTTTCTCTGCGGTGTATGGTGCAAACAGTCCAACACGCAGGATAATGGAGAATGAAGGTTTATTAACAAATATGCAGGAAAACACGTAGCACAGGTACAGGAAACAATAGTCCTTGCACAGATTACCAATGTAAATAGACAACAATTCACAGGTAATGACAGTTCAGCACTTTGATATCTATCAGCACAAACAGTCAGCAAATAACTAGTAACGACAATAGCAGCTCAGCTCACCAGCTGATTAGCTCACACAGCGGATAGAATTCCGAAGACTTTCACTCTTCACAGTGAAGTAACCAGTCGATCAAAAGACGCTGCTGTGATCCAAACGCGGTCTTATATACTCTCCCCGTTAGGCCGTGATGTCAGATAGAATTTTCATGAAAAACCTGGATCTCGGCCCCTAATAGAAATATCGAGAAAAGGGTTGCATTTTCGGGAATAATCTATTTGTCGCCAAGTTTGTTGCCAAGGTCATGCGTGCCACGAGAGTCGCTGAGGTCACTCCGTGCTTCACCTTGTAAAACTCTCTTCCCAACCATAAGACTTGCATTGCTGGGAAGCGACTTTCCATGACTGTAACAATACTTATACTGTATAACTTGGTTACTGCGAAGATTCTAAATAAAATGTTTTATATATCAGATAAAGAAAGTCAATATCGCTCGAGAACAATTCTCACGCGAAAGAATCTCGTCGAAGAAGAATGCTCCAACAAAAATAATATTTTTAACCTCGGTTAGGGGAATAAAAACTAAATATAAATACTCTCTATTAATACTATAGATTAAGTCAAACTGAAACTCATATCGCGTAGTAACTGAACTAACGTCATTGGATATTTGAGTGCATATTAAAAGCTACGAAATGAAAACGGAAGTTAAGTGCATGCTACGAAGTAACAGCGGCAGTAAGAGTGCTTTTTTTTTGTCAAGGTGGACACAGTGGTAAAAACACGTGAATAAAGGATTTGATGAAACAATACATTTTATTTTATAACAATAAAAGTATTGTTGTAATTTGAGTTTAAAATGAATTTAAAACGTTAATTACAGTTAGAGAAAAATTGTTTAGCAATTAAATTGGTATCACTAAAAAGATAATATTTTGCTCTTTAAAGTGATGTCAAAATAATTTTTGCACCATAAGTATTTCAGAAGTTACTGGTGAAAAACGTCAAAAAATAACTTAATTTTCGTTGTATAAATAAATAAATAAAAATATAATTCAAATTTTTTAAATAATTTTTACTACGTTAGCTTTCTCTTGTGCTGATTCATCACTGTTCCAAATTTGGTAGTCGTAAGTCCAACGATGTCGACGTGCATAATGAACCAAAAAACGAACAAACAAGCACACACACACATACTTTCCTCTTATATATATATATATAGACTGGCAGCACGCGCACGGCGTTGCCTTTGGAATCAGGACTTCAACAAAATGAAAAAAATAAAAACAAAAAAAACGGCCACAATGACATTAAAAAGTTCTGAAAACAAAATCAAGATAAAAGATAAACATTATTGATTTTCCCGCTTATTTTTATGCGCGATAATGATATTTCAACTGTAGAAAAACAATACAGAGTACGTTAATCCGAAACAATATTAAAAAATTGCAACGTGAAAATGATTATTATACAGCAAGCAAAATATGCGAGACATAAACATGTTAAGACACTGCCGAAAAAAATAATCGAAGTCATCCAGTTGAAAGTTTATGACGTATCCTGCCGTCTCCGCCGTCAGCCAATGAAATTGCAATAATGCATGTTGCGAAGGCTCCGGAGAAACTTCCGCTGGAGAATGCTCTCTAGAGAAAAATCTCTTTGAGCTGGCTAGGAAAAATTGATTTAAAAACCGGAAAATGATATTTTAAACGTTCTTTTAAATCCGACAGAAACGTTCCAGTCATAAGCTGAAAAAAATTGAAAATAATAGTGGTATTAGAACGCCGAATGCGAGAATTTTAAGAAATCCGACTGGAAAATTACCATAAAAGTGAAAATTTTTCAAAAATTTCTCAAAATTCAGTAAATTACGTTAGACATATGAAACAAACTTCCTTAGAACGGAAACCGTTTGTTCTTTTTGATGGTGTATCTATTTTTTTCGTACAATTATCCAACACCATGATATTGAGAAATTAGTGCGAAAAATCACCCAAAACAACACAAAATATTAAATAAAAAGTTTCTAGATAAAATTTTAAAATTTGGGCTTCGAGGCACATTGAGTCGCCATTACAATTACCTGTGTGCCAAATTTCACAGATGTAAGTGCGAGATATTCGTCTGGACATTTCACACGCAATCATTGCCTTTTATAAGTATAGAGAAGGCACTTCCAATTTTACAGTGAAACTGAATTTGTAATGCCACCTTCTTCCCAACAATAGCTAGGTCCTGAGGTTAAGAACCCTGAGTGCAAGCACTCCGTTAACCCACAGCACCACCAAACTTACCCCAAAGTTCATTAGCTGCATTTAAAATAACAATGGACTTCCAATTGTCCTTGCTGCATGGCAGATATAAATTTAATTATGGACTTGAATCCTTATTACACAGAAAATAGAACATCTGTACAATATCCATGGAAGTTTCAGTGAAAAATCGGAGAAACGTGGACTTGGGTCACTTTAACTCTAAACCCTCTATATTACGTTCGGCTGTAAAGGATGTTGTGAAGAGTATGAATACTACAAAGGTTACGATAAGAAATAAATTCTACTAGTGTAGCTACTCAGCGCATTTGATTTTTCACTTTATTTTAGTTTTGAAAGTTGTCTATATTATTCAAACTGTAATTCTTTGCATTTTCCCAATTGGTGACATTTGGAACTTCTTGTTTTTTTGTCACGGTTTCTGTCGTTATCAGTCTCTTAGAAAGTATGACGCTATTTTGGTTCCTGATCGAGCTCTGAATAAATCTGAGTAGTCAGTTTAATTATCAATGCTCTGTACATAAAGTTCCATTGGTTAATTATTTTAATTTTTTAATGTTTATTTGTCATTCTATTTAACCTTCCAGCGGGCGCGCGTTTTCAAAAGATACTTTCATTGCGCATCGTATTACACATTTATATCGTTCTTTTATAAATTTAAGTGCAATTTTTATTTATAAAATCTTTGTTTTCTATTAAGCTAATCAATACAGATAACATAAATAAAAGCTGTATTTATTTTTGTAAAACAGCACGATATATTTATGTAATACGATGCACGATATGTCGTAAAATTTGTGCAGGCGAGCCCGCTGGAAGGTTAAAACAATACAAATGCCTCACAGTAAAGTTCTGATGCATTCCATTCAAATGTTAGTTTTCAATGAACATTTTTTTTTTTTTCATTGCAACATTTAACAGGTGGTATGATGAAACATGTAAGAATGAATTATATGAAATTAAGCATTAGGATAAACTGTTATTCTTTAAAAATAATGACATGCGTGTATCCAGTGCTTGGAAATTGGTATATTTGCTTAATTTTATATTCTATATATTTTCGAGCTTTTAAATTAAATATCTAGACATTCGATAAAATGTGTTAAGTGTCTGAAAGTTCAAATATTTCATATTATTCTTCACGCATTATTTTTGTGTCACTTTTCTTTATTCTAATTCTTTTTCTACGGAAAAATTCCTGCTCACATCATGTGCCTGTATTTCAAATTTTATCAGTAATATTGACATATATAAAGTTCGTGTGAAATGAATTATTCATTCGAATAGGTCTTTTTTTTTGTATTTACTTTCTTTTCTCAATTGTTGTTATCTAATTTAATACATAGATGGCAGTGCAAACCTCATTCTAGTGATCTCTCTCTCTCTCTCTTTTATAGCTTTTAAAACTGTCGATGTCGCCGCACGTCAGAAATAGTCCGTTCTAAAGACTTTTTGCTAAGAAATACTTGATAATGTAAATAGGATGTGCTCTTTTGAAGTATAAGACGTTTACAAGTTTTTCGAAAAATATTGGATTATCGAATGTCTTTCCATCCATTAAAAAAAATCAAAGAAATTGCTTAAAAGTTTCCGCACAATATTGTGACTAGTCTCTCTCAACGTTGCTTATAAAACTCGTTACTAAAGAAATTAAGTTCGTTATTAAGAAAACATAAGAAATATATGTAAATTCCGAAGATTTTCAAAAAAAAATGTCCTCTGGTAAAATGAAATAATTTACCAGTGTATTAAAAAATTGTACTTTTATATATAATTTTGTATAATAGAAACTGATATTCAGGATTTGATCGTTTTGTGGTTTTATGTAAGCCAGAAACTTCCTCATGGTTTCTGGCGCTTCCGTTATAAACTATAATAGATAACCGCTAAAGGGGGTCAACACATCCATTGCGCTAGAGAATTTTTCGCGCCCACTATAATTGTGGAATTGTATCGGTGGCTCTCTTTAGCAGCAATTGAAGGCAGGGTTAATTATCTTCCGCTTATACTCTTGAGACTCCACATCCATTTTAATGAACATTTCTATTTTATTTACAAAAAAGTATATTTCCATTCAAAACCCTTAAATACCGCTATCCAATGCTTAGGATGGTTCTAAGCTGTCATTTATTAATTATGTATAATTAATTAATATGTAATTAGTAAATTAATTTAATATACTGTTATATAATCCTATCAAGAGTATTAATCTCGATTTTTGGGGAAATTGGTCAAAAATTATATCTTTGGGTCTCAAGGCATTGAATCAAACTCACATTTATGTCCGTGTGTGTGTTTTCCCCTCACAATCAAATTCTATAGTTGTTACAATCCTCCTGGTTTTGTTGTTCCGTTTAAACAGCAATTGCAGACTGAGTAAAAATTACTTGATTTTGTTGTTGCTTGGTCAAGGAACGTCGTACTTCAGTCAATATGTATATGAAGAAATGTATTGTATTGTGTTTGTAGTGAACTATGTATTGAATTTTCTCTATGAGTATTCTATTATATATCTCTATTGTATTATCTATATCGGTATTGTAATATGTGCAATCAGTATGGTGAAGCGAAGGGTCGGACCCTTTCACTTCATGGCTCTGTGTCCAAATGCAGATCTGGATTCGAAATTGAAATTGAATTTCTGCCCAAAATTACACTACTAATAACGTTTTTATTAAAATTTTATTTTAATAATATTATGAATTATTATTTATAATTTTAATAAGATAATTAATTATATTAATAATAATTTTCATTCATTATTCTCGTTTACTTATTTTAATTAAAAATTAATAATTGTGATTTTTAGTTAAAAATTTTGTTAAAATGAATTAAATTCTATTCCTCTTGTTCTTAAAATTAAGAAATTTATTGTTACTTTGCGAGAAACTTTAGTATTTCGACAGAGACAAAAGACTGTTTTGGTTTCTAATATCTGATTTTGTGTTCTGCCTTCCCATGAATTTGATTTAATTTACTGCCGAAAATATATTTGCCGAAATGTTCAGTGATGAAATTGCGCCTCAAATTTCCAATCCTGACGAGCTCTATACACCAAAAGATGTCTTCTTCGTCAAGGAAGTTTATACAACTCTGCACTTATCGAAGATCCAGTTTCGGTAGTTTAAACAGTGAAATTATTTAATACCTCTATTGACAAAATATGAATTTTTATTGAAAAGACGCCGAATTAATTCCATTAAAATTTAAGTAAATCAAGGAGGTTATTTCCCGGTACGGACTGACCCTCCATCTTCCTTTAAGCAGGATATTCACCACTAGGCCACTAGGAGGAACACTGTGTTCCAATACCCGTTGTCAATATAAAAATTCGATAAGGCAAATGGCGTAGACCTAGTGAAAAGTTGGAAATCCAACATCGTTTGTTTTCATTCGGCAAAAAAAAGTGAAACGAGATCCTTCTTCGAAAGAGAATGCTCTCTCCGAAAAGCGAAAACCACCCGTGGAGAAAAGGGGATGGGGTGATGAGGGTGGGAGTCAGTCTCGAGAAATCAGGACGGGGATGGGAGGTGAATACCATTTAGAAGGCGGGAGGAGGAATGGGAGGATCACAGCGACCGGTAGTGAGTTTTTTATCGTTCGTCAATGACCCGCCTAAATGGATCGGTTTACTTTGGTGGTACAAAACCAGTCGTTGGTTCAAATGGTGTAGAACAGCCTTATCGTGAATGTCCAGCTTTAGTTACGCCATTGCCCTCTTCCATAAATGTCATAATCATTCTATACAAAAATGTATGTCATTTACGTTCAATCTTTCAGCAAAAATTTTACCAAACCAGTCGTTGGTTCAAATGGTGCACGGTGTAGAACAGCCTTGTCGTGAATGCCCAGCTTTAGTTACGCCATTGCCCTTTTCCACAAATGTCATAATCATTCTATATGAAAATTTATACTATTTACGTTCAGTCTTTCAGCAATTTTTTTTTAATTATGTTCCTAAAAGTAACTCGTTGTAAATGGTTTTTCTGTTTTTGAAAGTTTGTGTGCATGATGTGTTTAATTCACGGAGTTCCACTTGATTACTTGGAAGTAATTTCATTTTATAGAGATTTAAAGCCAAATGATTTTTGTGGCTGTAATTTTGTAACCAAAATACAAAAATTATTAAACCATTTCATTGTATTTTTTAACTGAAAGGGATGTAAAAAAAAATATAGTTTTTCATTTTTAACGCATCTTGCAAATGTACTTTTTCCTCTTTCACTATGCATATTATTTCTTAATTTCTCTTCCCTTAGAAAATAAAGTTATTTTGAGTTTTGATTATTTATTTATTTGTTGAAGGTTATTTTGATATGTTGTAATCAAATCGCTCGGCTGTGAAAAAGTATATATATAATCTTGTGATAATCAAATGAAATCAAATAAAAAGTTTTCAATATATGATTTTACACTGAAACATCAATATTACATTTGGTAGCGCAGGAAATATGAACATATTACACCAAATATAAAATCTTTAACAGTTTAATATCTAACTAGTTAGTTATATTTACTCCAGTTTTGAAATAACACTTGGGATGTTTTGGAACGGAACTCGTCATTTTGAGCCGTAGTCAAATGGCCAAGATGACACCTTCACTGGCACCTCCCTCTCCAAAATTTCACGCCACACTAGCTGGAGAACGTTTAATGGCAGGGGTTTTCAGGATGCGGTACAAAACATGGTGATTAATTTTATTAAATACATTCTTAAGAAGTCTTGTTAAAAGAGTCACAAAATCAAAAATAAATAAAAAAAAATTTAAGAATATATCATTGTAATGTATAAATGGGAATAATTGTTTAGTTAACTTGCGAAGAAATAAGAGAGATAGTCTATTAAAAAAGTAAAGAACGATCTTGACATATTTCAAAGTAGGAAGTTCAGTTACAATTTGATAGATAATGCATTCTGCCTCTTTAATTCAAGACTATTTTGCTGGTATTAAAAAAAATATCTTTAAAATTTAACAATTTTAACGAAGAATTAAATCTGTGAAAAACAATTTTTAATACAAGAAGTACAATTTAAAAGTGGGAAAAATAATCTGATTTTCTTTCCGGTTCTGACCGGATCATAGTAATAAGTAGGCTGAAGATTTAAAGTTTAAATAAAAAATACTTTTAAAGTATTATAATTTTAATAAAAAATTAAAGCTGTGTAAAAAAATTTTAATACAAGAATTACATTTTAAGAGTAAGAAAAATAATTTGATTTGCTTTCCGGTTCTGACTGGATTATAGCGATAAGTACGTTGAAGTTTTGAGATTTTAGCTGATACGTATAATGACGCCTCTTGAATTTTCTGTGACCTTTATCAAAGTTGAGAGTGTTTGGTTACCATATGAACAAATACCAGAAACGAACTTACCCTGTTTCTGTATCTCAAGAGGTAAAATTTCCTTTTTATTTAAAAGCAAGCCTTATAAAACTCCCATTATTTGTATTCAACATTTTAAAATTGTAATATAACTTCTCTTAATTCCTAAATTTTCTTACTTCTTTATTGCTTATAACTGAGCATGCCTCACTTAATTTTTGAAAATCATTGCAGCGAAAGCTCTTTAAAACAATATGAGCATATTTCTTTTCTTTAGAAGAATAACATTCAATTTTCATTAAATACTCCACAAGAACAATTCCGAATTCTCTACGAAAAGAGCAAGAAAAGACAAAGAGTTAACATGCAAGAACGATAATATTTTATTTTAGTATCTATATCGTCTGTCAAAAAATATTTCAACAATTTGTTTAACTCACAATTCGTAAATTTTTAAACCAAATAAATATAATATCGGAATTAGAACTAGATTGAATCTGAATCGTAAGAGATTAGGTTTTGACTTTATATTTATTTTCGAAGAAAAAGAATGCTATGTTTGACAGAGGAGTAGTATGAAAAATTTGATCAAAACTATTCGTATGACGATTTTTTCTTTTTCGTTTAGATTTTATGCATATTTTAAATATATAAAATGTCTTGATAAACTTTAATTACGCATGATCATGACAGTAAATAAGACTACATATATTAAATTTAAATATTTTAATCAGTAATATTATAAAAAGTATTTAATTTTTTATGCCCATTTTAAATACTGCATCATCAGAACAAATCTTTACTAAATTATTCTTCACTATTTTCTTCTCAAAATCTTTACTAGTTATCTTTATTTGACAAAGTAGAAGCCTGCTCATATTTTTCTTTTTGAAAAAATTTGATTATTATTCTTTATTCTTGAAAAGACAAAAATCGGCCAGAGATCTATAGCATTATTATTATGCCCATTTTGCAATGTCTTCTTCAAAGCTTTCATGAAAAATGGGTTCTATACAAAGAAAATGTTTTCCGGCTTCTGTTGCCTGTTTCGACATTTGTCCGAAGAAGTCGCACGTCAAGCAAAAGTGATGTGAAATCACTGGCATTCCATGCACTTTTCTTCTATATATGATTGAAGAGGTCGCACATCAGGCAAAAGTGCATGCGAAATCACTGGCATTCCATACACTAATGTTTTATATATGATTGGTGAAACTTTATACCAGCCCTATTAGAACAAGATGCTCTACAATTTGTTTATGATATCATTACGAAATTGTGCGACATTCAAAATATTGAAGGACATCGTCAGGTTATCGTACAATATCTTTTGCTGATAAGGAAGGACACATTCTGACTAAAATTTACGTGCCCACACAATAAGTTTTGAATTTTATGACATCGATTTCGCATTCACTTGTTATGGTGTTTTCCACGGTGCTTTTATATCTAAATATGAAGTCTGCGTCGACACTTGTATTCCTGCTATTTTGGATCCTGTTAAAACCCCTTCGAAATATTCCGTCATTGATATTTTCATATCCAAGTTCAGGAATGTTCTACAATAATTTAAATTAATTTCTGAATTCGTGTGGAATTTTCTGGAGCATCGTATTTTTTCCAGTTTTGAGATTCACTTGGACAGTAAACGTCAGTTGTTCCGTTGGTATTGGTTAATTTCTGCAATCTCCGCGTTTTGTGTTCAATCTTTTGATTCTTCAAATGACTAGGGAGATTTTGAAGCAAGCATAAAATATGAATTTTTAGACGAAACTAAAGAAAAATTGATTGTTTCATCAAGCAATTTCTTATTGCTGTATAAAAAGACTTTTTACTATGCAGCGCATCATTTTCCCCCCAAATTATGACTTAAAGTGCAAGAACGTACGTTTACCTTCAGAATTTTATTCTGGATGTATAGTCCAGTCAACGAAGGTCTAAAATAGGGGTGAAAAAACATTAAATCATATAGTTTTGAAAATTGGTGCAAGTGTTATTGAGGGGCTTCTGATGAACATACTAAAAGTCCCCTGTAGTGGGGGATGAGCTCTCGCCGCCATCTTTTTTAGTTTTTATGAATATCTCAAAAGATATTCAGTTTTCAACTTACCATTGATTTAACAAATTAAAGAGCGTAAAATTCCCTACAAACTATTTCCATTATTTTTGTTTTAGCTATAATAGTTACCGAGATAATGGATTTAAAAATTTGCTACCATCTTGGATTTTATGCCCCCGCCTTTTTTTTTTTTTTAGTTTTTCTTAAATATCTCAGAAAGTATTAAAGCTTGGAAAAAATTAAAAGCATGCATTTGTAGAGAATTTTACAATCATTAATATGTTGCATTAAATGTAATTTGAAAATCAAATAGTTTTCGTTATATTCAAGAAAAACTAAAAAAGGGGGGATGAAATACAAGATGGTGGAAAATTTTTGAGACCGATTATCTCGGAAACTCTTAAAGCTAAAACAAAAATTGAAGCATGCGTTTATAGGGTAATTTTACGCTCTTTAATTTGCTGATTACATGTAATTTGAAGATTGAATATATTTCGAGATATTCAAGACAAACTGAAAAAGAAGGATGAAATCCAAGATGGCGGTAACCATCGATTATCCATTCGATTCCACGAACCATTCGATGGCGGAAAAAAATGAAAGTATGTAGTTGTAGGGAATTTTACGCTCTTTAATTTGTTAAGTTAATTGTAATTTGAAAATTGAATAGTTTTCGAGATATTCAGGAAAAACTAAAAAAAGGGGGATGAAATCCAATATCGCGACGCGAGCTCAACCCCAGGACCGGGGACTTTTAGTATGTTCATCAGAAGCCCCTCACGAACATGTGTACCAATTTTCAAAACTATATGATTTAATGTATTTTTCAAACCCTTCGTTGACTGGACTAGTACCTTATAAATTCTTCTTCCATACCTATCAATATCCTGAGATATTTTTTCGATCAGCCTCCTTTTGTGAGATTATAAAAATACTTTCTTTTCAAAGCTTTCAGTGTCGAATTACTGAAAATTATGCATTAAAAAGGTAGATGATCAAAACAAAAATTCAAGATATCCTCTAGAGCTGCTGGCTTGTCATCAGGTTAGGTAGGAGCTGCTACGCTCATTTTCCGAAAATATTCTGCAGCAGAAAAAACTCATCAGAGAAAAATTAATTAATTACAACATTTATATATAGTTTTCCCGCAGTTCAAAATTTACATATTCAGAGTAAATCTGTTTCCAATAGTCCGCACTTTTCTTCCAAGGAAAATATAAATAGAGCAACTAATACTGAGAAATAACTAACTACAAACGATAGCCTCCGCAAGCAACTCATACTCTTGTTCCACTAATAAAGAGCTGCATATCTAAGTTCCACTAGCGACCTCTACTTCTTCTAATAAAGATGAACCGCCATCCACAGATTCCCTTCTAAGTCTATAATTCTCTCTTTATTCTTCTTTCCACGTCTTAACATCTGATGGCCCTGTTTAAGCTATTGTGAAAGTTTGTCAGTTACAGGAGCGCCATCTATATTCAAATGGTTGCGCTGCATATCCATTATCAAAACTAAACTGCGGTCAACTAATCTTTTTTTTCCCCCGCCTCTGTCTGTAGTAGGAATTCTCGTCGGAATTTAGTAGACCTCGGTTTCGTAGGAATTTTATTTCTTTTGCTATCAAAGGACTCACAATGAAGAATGTGTAAGAATACCTTACTTTTAGTGTCGATATTAAGGAATTTATAGTTCAATAAATTGAAATAACATAAATCAATAATCCATTATATTCAAACTTTGCATTCAAATAACGCAACTAAAAGTCTATCGGCGTTAATCTGCGGCCAAAACTTAGTCTGCTTTTTCAAAAACAAAGTCCTCATTTAGTCTCAAAAAACTGTAACTAGGAAAATCTCGGAAGTATAAGCAAATAAATCCTTAATACTTAGGGCTATCATAATTTTTTAGTTGAAATCCTGACACTCTGGGGGAGGGCGATTGAAGGGTCTTGTATGTATATAGTATGTAAATTATAGAATGAAATTTCAAAAGTTGCCTGCTACCCTCTTTCATAACACAAGCGCAGAGATTGAAGAAGTGAAAAAAAATTTAAGACTTCAGAATTCAAAGAATATACAATTTTTATTAATTGTTGGTAATTCAAAATTATAGTAATGAAAAACATAATTAAAGCAAAGCTTTCAAAACTTTTGATTTTCAATTTCAATTGAGGCTTTGGTAAGGAGCCTCTTCCGGACGTATGGTAACCCTATTAATATAAGAAAAAACTGTGCAAGAATTTTAATAATTTTCTTACCATCTTCGATTGTCTAACATTTACATTAAATTTTAACAAAAGTACATATAAAACCCATAAATTTTATGCATTTCCTTACAGAAATGAAATACGTCACAGAAAACTTATGTGAAACAGTGCTCTCTTAGTGGAATGTACACTTTGAAACAGAAGTTAGAAAAAAAGTGACGAGACAGGTTTTCAAAGACATGCACTAATTTCTAAGTTGTGACACGTGTATCTCTTTGTGTAACAAGTGTAGACACGCAGATACGAGGAACAAGTTGAAGGGGTTATTACAACTGATCAACTACAGTAGAACCTTGATTATCCGGGCCTCTGTCAACCGAAGTCTCTGTTAACCGAGCCGGTATCAGAAAATCGAAATGTGTTTTTAGTTTTTCAATAAAGTTACCAAATTCTCCAGAAAATGCTGTCAAAGTTTTCATTGGAGACGATTTTCACGATACGAAGGCATAAGAAACCCATACCGGCCTTGCATACCCGGATGAGTGTAAAGTCAAGTGCCATTCTCATCTCTTCCAAAATGAAATTTTTGGAACACGGGAAGGAGAAAGCAATCATCGGTTTTAAAAACCGATGGAAATTGGCATAGCGAAATGACAAAGCTGGAATTCAAACGAACTCGAAACCCAACATTTCATGCGCCGATTCTAATTTGGGGCCTCGATTAGAAGGTAGCGGCACATCAAAAGATCTGCCTACATTGAGACCTCGCGTCGAGGGTAGAAATGAAACTCGAAATCTCCCGCGTTGGAGAATAAGAGAGGGTTGGGTAGAATTATGCGACTTTTGAACCTTGTATCAAAACAAACTTTGGAGCCTCCGTGAATGACGTGCCTCATTTTTCGACTTGAATGGATGGGAAAAAACAGTCTTGAGACAGATGGAATACCCAATTTAAGATCCGCCAGTGCGAAGTCTTGTAAAATATCCTTATCGGGAGGTGATCTTTTATAATGCAAGAAGTCATTTAGGGGGAGCAGGGTACCATTTTTAATCACTTCAATAGTGAAACAAGGACATTCCATGCATCTTCATAAAAAAAATGGGGAAAGTTTCGCGTTGCTGAAAAGGGGGATTGTTTATTTATTTATTTCAGAACACTTTTACATAATCATTGGAAAAATGCAAAGGAAACAGCGAAAATCAGTAAAATACGCAAATCGTCTCATAAAAACTAATTAATATTTCAAAAAATGCATGTAAGAAGTTTGATAACTAATAAAAGAGTTCGTTAAAAAGTTAATGCGTGGTACTGCCTGCGGGCTTATTTTTATAATTTCAAATAAAAATTTTGGGAAACCTTGTCGAAAGAAAAAAATTAATAAATCTTCATTATACACCACACATAAAACCAGCGTTCCTGCCGTGAATAATAGGATATAAGGTTTTGTTTCACTTTCAGCCTCTTAGAAAATATATATGATTTGTAACTTATTTAGCGAAGTGGTACATTTATTTAAATGTGTGTAGTTATTTTTCATCAATATAGTATCATTAAAGTACATTTTTCAAGAATAAGTAATTTTTTTATTAAACATACATACAAAATTATAAAATTTGATGAATTGTGTCGAAAAAAAATTAGAAAGGATGGAAGAAAAGATTTAAAAATGGAAGGTAGTTTTTCCCGAATGAGAGATCATAAAAGGGAATGAAAAATTATCAAAATGGTTGCACATAATGGGAGACGTAGCTACAGAAATGTGGTTGGGGCACAGGATCACCTCGGTACTGCCTTGCAAAGACCATCTCAATACGACGTGGAGCTGCATATTCATATAGTTTGAGAACAAAATGATGATCGAAGGAATCATTCAATTATAACCAGTCCAATTTAAGTTACATATTAATACTTACACAGTGCTGCTATCCATGGATGAGATATGTAAAGATTGATCTTTCTATAATTTACAAATTTTGGTTTGTAATTTTAAAATACAATATAATTTAAAATACCAAAAGTCTTAGATTAAAGTAAGATAAATTCTGAAAAGAATTATAGCAAATATATGAAATTAGGATTCAAAATAAATCCGTTGTAATCTTTTTCAGAAAAATGCAACCGAACCCCGCACCATTGGGCATTATGATGCCTTGGCGACTATGCAATCGGGACGTACAGATAGAAATTAAAACAGGGTCAGGGGTTTTAGAGATTACTGAATTGGTTGAAATCTAGAAGTTGGTACACACTCTTAAAACGCCGCCAGATCGCTGAAGCAAGACCTTGACCGCTGCACTCTATTGGCACCAAGTCACCAAATCTAATGCAAGTAATACATGCATTAGCTTTGGAGAGTGCATTTAAGAGTGTGTACAAACTTCTAGATTTCAGCTGCTAAATTTTGGTTGGAGAGGAGGGCTTGATAAAATTTATTTGTAAGTTTTTGAATGATTTTTTAAGAAAAGCCCAAATCGTTGACTTAAACTATATTGACGTTGACCTGAACGTTCTCTGGCTCGCCTAAGTCCATCTGCTTCATTTCTAATTGTTCTTTTTTGAATCATTTCATCCAAAATTTCATTATATTGTAAAAAATATTGTGATCTCAATGTCTTAAATTCATTTTTTGCGAGAAAAAGTTGTTTTACACCAAAGCGAATGTAGTAGCAGGCTATTCTTATGAAGTTATGCTTAACATGACTGAGGATACCGATTTTGTTTTGTAAACAAACTGATCGTTGCCATTCGACAGTAAGTAATAAGGACGATTTCTGTGCCACGCATGTTAGCGTTCTATATATATAGACTTTAAAAAAAGCTTTTATTTGCGTGCTGGTTGGCATTCTTTATGAGATCACAGCAAGTAGCCGTCAGCACATGATTTGCTATAGGATATCTGCCAACTTTGTTATTTATAAATATTAGATATGTTGTAATTTCTTTAAATTTTCTTCACAAATACTGAAGCATAACCAAAAATGATAAACCCCTGCTCTGTCTAGGCATCAACGTAGATCTTGAATGACATTGCGTCATTCAGATTCGATGGGGGTCAGCGGTCCCAACGGTGGCAATGTGCCCAACATAACGACACCCTCATTCTATTACATTCCAAGAAAGAAAGAACTTGTATATTTATCCTGCAAATTCTCATCCCCCTTCTTTCAGGTGCCCTCCGGAGTGATAATACTGAAGCATAAAGAAGATTTTAATGAAGGTTTCATGAGAATGGATTAAATAGTTCATTTTTAAATAAAAACATAAAAATATATTCTTCCCGAGGGACGCCGTGTATATTGGCTATTATACATTTAAAGTTAATTAGCATTTAAAAAAAAGTAAAGTACAAAATTCTTTATTAAGACTTCCACTGCATATATCTGGTTGGATCACAAACATACTTGCTATGGACGATATGAGATGTATGGGCAGCGAGTCTGATGTAGCTGCGCTGGATGAATCACTCATTGCATACATATATGTATGAAAACTTAAGTGAATTTTAGATCCTTTCGAATTATAACTGGTTTCCCAACTGTTCTTTTAGCTTCCTTTTTCGAAAACTACGAAAACTCATCTGATTTATTTGTGCACTTTCCCTCTGGAAAGTCACCTCGTGTATAAGCTTGAGAAGCAGCCTAAATAGTTGATGCAGGCTGTCTATTACCTTGGAGACACAATAATGGTGGTGAGGTTGATTTACGGTCCCATCGCAAATGACGAGATGTACCTGGAACACATTAAATTTGGTATCGAAGTTTGAAAAATCGATACTTGCTCAAGTGACGTCCTTACAAGTTTCCAAATTAAGATGTCTGCCACCGCACGATGCTCCTAGCGATGTTCTCTACTTCCCTCCAAATTTGTACCTGGAGTTCCCGGACATTCATGATAAATAATTATTATGAATCGTATATTATTTTTAATACTCATAAGGTAGATGAGATACCACCCATCCGCATTGGTCTAGCTAGGGTAAATGGCACTCGGAACATAATATGATTTTTTGTCCCCTATTGTCAACAGTAGCTAAGCAATTTTAAATGGCGCCAGTGACGAGGTGTCATTATGTCGCCTCTTCATCATATTGCGTTTCAAATGAGACGCTAACGCACTAGCTTTTTACTTTCATGATGCCCCTTAATGAGAGCCAGATTTGAGCATTTCTGCTCCTTAGGCCATAAGATATTCTGCGGCCCCTCTCCTCTCAAAAAAATTAATATATAATTTTCAAACTAATATACAATAGTTTATTTTTGAAACATATAAACATTTAATGCAATATTTGTAATCTTTGAAGCATATTAAATTTTCAGTTAAAAATTATACTACTTATAAAATAACATAATCATATCGCCTACAAAAATACTCCATTTCTTGAAATTGTCTGAAATACCTAATAGAACTTCTTCATTCTTGCTTTTATCCGTGAATAGGTTTGAAGTTTCGTTGAAGTAGGCAGATCTTTTTGAATCTTTTTCAATTCAAGTAAGTTTAAAGGTAACAAACTGTATGGTACACAAAAGACAAAAAATGTATCGCTCAATAATATGTAATACATCGAATGTAAATTTAAAAAAACAACATAATTTTATATGGCCTTTTGAAAATAACACTGAAAAATGCGTACATATCTGGTTGTTATTTCTTCCATACATGCTACCCCTTACGGCTGCAACCTAGGCCTTGGCATAGTTTGGCCCTATGGGAAATCTGGCCGTGCCCTTAATACTATAACTCTTTTCCCTCCAGTCGCTACGCCACTTCCTATTTGTGTACGAAAGTTCAGCTCATCCAACAGGCTACAAATGCAGCACCAGTATAATTTTTTCTTGCTCATACGGATTGGTACAGATGATGCATTCACTTGGACATTTGCATTTCAGACACTCACGAATCTAATCAGTAGGAGACTAACTATTCAATAAATAGTTTTACTACCCTGTCCTCTTGCTTCCGCCCGCCATGGTCTGTATAAAGGCACCACAGCTTTCTTCTTCCAATAACTAGAGCACGATACATCTTTATTACAGCTCCTCGAGATAGTTTGCCGCATTAGACAACGCAAATGCCCGGACATTTTGTGTCTTAGCTTCGCCAGACAACGGGGAGTCAAACGTCCTCCGCTGGTGTGGTGCCCACAACCCACGTCCATCGACTCACCCAAAGGGTTTAGAGTCCACAGGGATGGACGGTGATGGTGTGGAAGTATGGAGAGGGAGGTGCCAGCTCATGTGTTGTCCTCGTCATCTGATAGCGGTCCGTTCCAAAATAGCCCTCGTGTAGTTTCAAAACGAGACATTAATGTAACAAAACTAAACTAAACTAATCGCTAGACTACGGCTTCCAGATGAAAGAAATGTTATTCATTATCTTCTTTCTTCAAGTGCGCCCACCTCATCAAGCCTCCGACAGGGCTGTGGGCTCCTTAAACCGACCTGCTGATTATTCTTCCGGTAACTTGAAAACGGGAAAAAGCACAACCTTATTTCTGGGTCAGAATAGAGATTGAGGTTTCATCCACCTGTTATCTAGCAGTTAAAGCGATAGTTTATCCTCATGAATTATAGTCAGTTCTATTTTGGAGAACTATGAACACTCACCTATACACGTGCGCTTGAGGCAACAAAATTTCTCCACTCTTATCTCTATGTCTATCAACATGAAATATCTGTGAGCCGAATTAATTACCTGACATTAAACATTAATCAAGATCGGAGTCTAGCTCAGTTTCCATGTTGTTGGTACCTTTAACATATCATTTCCGTCAAATTTAATTCAATAAGTATTTCACTTTTTAATTTGTAAACCGCACGACTTTCGTTATCTGCTTGTTTTCTCACTTAGAGCCAGAAAAATAAAAAAAGAAAGTCGTGGTTTGAAGGTCAATTATCACAATAACCCTGCGTCATCGGTGCGCATCTCAGATAATGCGTCGTCAAATCTCTCCTTTATTGTTCAATAGAGAGTCGCATACGGTTCCCTACCCGGTGAAAAATAAGATCTCTTAGAGGAGAATTTATCTTCCTGTATCTCTCAAATTGACAGGTTCGCTTGAGTGATAGTGACAGGTACTTCAAGGAATAGTCTGCCTTATATTAAAAGGATACTTCCTACACTCTTTTGATAACCATTGGACTTTTCAGGGTTTGTGTAAAGATTTCGATATTTTGAGAGCTTTGTAAACAGGAAGCGTTGAAGTGAGAATATTAAATCTCGGGGTGAGAAGAGTATCTACTGTGTAAGATTAGACTACATTATACAGAGTTTAAACCTCCTTAGCAACTGAAAGATTTCGCAAAAGCGTTTGGAAGGAGAACCGAGATTTATTCTGAGTACAGTGAGGCACGTAAGCGATTTTCTATATCTTTAGTCTTTCTTCATTTAAAAAATTATAATTCTAACTTGTTAATCTTGTAAAATCTACTTCTAGAATATGTATTTCCACTACAGTTTTATGTTAGAAATTGGTACTTATTATAACTAGTAAATTTTTTCAGATACATAACGTCATCTGTTCAATTTGAAATTACAGAGGAAGAATATCAGTTTTTCGTGAATTATTCGAATATTTCTGAATTTTTTAACATCTGACAAACATGAGACTACATGTTCCACCAGATATGAAAAGAAATCAGAAATATCGTTATTAAATGCGAAAAACTGAATATTTCTTCCTCTGTGGAATTTCAAAAAATTGAGACAGGTGCGTTTTGTTACAAGATGAAATGCGATTCTTTTTAGTTAACATGGAGATCCGATTCCAGAAGAACATTATAAATTCGTGGGGAAGATAACTTCACTAGCATATTTTAAATCATGTTGTGTTGGGTAGTTATATTCTCTGCAATTCTTTTGAAATAATTGTTTTGTCCAAACTTTCTGATTAACTATTTCGATCAGTCGACAAAAAACTTATTAGCAGTTCTTATACCAAAAGCTAGTAACTCTAAGATTAAAGCTGGTTATTACGGTTCCCTGTTTTGAAAGTTGTTTTTCCTCCTCTGTTTCGTTGAAGAGTTTTGCGAAACAAACATGTTCCTGCACCAGATATGAAAAAAAAGATTCAGAAATACTGTTAATGGTTGCGAAAACTGAATATTTTCTTCCTCTGTGGAATTTCAAAAATTGGAGACAGGTGGCGTTGCTTGTTAAGCGACGAAATGTGAATTCTTTAGTTAACATGCAGATCAGATTCCAGAACATTATAAATTCAGGCAGATAACTTTATTAGTATATTTAGAATCATGTTGTGTTAAAGAAGTTATATTCTTGAAATTCTTTGAAATAATTGTTTTGTCCAAACTTTCTGATTAATTATTTTGATCAGTCGATAAAACTTATTAGCACAGTTCTCCCTGTACTTGTCTTTAGTAACTTTAAGATTAAAGTTGGTTATTACTTGCCTCCTTTGCTCTGAAAGTTGCTCTTCCTTGCTCCAATGCAGCCCTGGCGAGAAGAGTTTTCAAACAAGCATCCCATCAAAAGCAATTAAATTTTTTCTCATCATTTCAACTAGTTTGCCACGATGAAATGCAAACCCTTGCTTACAAGAACGTGTCTTACATGTGTATTAAATTACGGAATTTTTATACTTAAAATCTGGCACAAAGTCAGCAACAATTAATTTTAAATACAAAATCCCTTGGAAAATGCTGAAAATGGATTGATTAATAAAAATATCCTAAATGGATGGTAAGGCATCTAATTACGAGGTTACCAAATTGCAAGCAAGGGGTTAATTGCCATTTTAAAACGGTATTGCATCATATGATAACAATACTCTTCACTCTACTGCGCAAAGGATACCAATAAAGTTTTAATAAACGTTATAAATAAATCGCAGATATAGTTTTAAAAAAAATCCGAATAAAAGTAACTGAGTAATATAAAGTTTTCGACTACTGAGAAAATCATTATTAACTCTTTATCTTTTTCCGACAATTACACTTATATGTGGAAATAATGCATAGCGTTATTTTTAATATGTTGCGGTTCCCAACCTTTTTTTTCCCTCGCGTATCCCTTGATTAGTCTTTCATTGCGTACCCCTCAATGTCACATCCTCACCCTACCATCCGTGTATACAAAGAAATTTTTTTTCTCAATAATGTTTTAAGCGCCTAGGTAAGCTTAAGAGTCAAATGTGAATTTATAACATTTGCAGGACTTATTTTGATTTAACATTTACTACATTTTACAATAGTATTAGTTCAGTCAAACAGATGATATCACATTGTAATAATTTCGCATTAACTTATAAGAATGCTAAAAAATTACGCTTCCTTTTGCTTTCTTTTTACTTATTTGAGGTATGTGTAGGACTTGCACCACTTTCACTTTACTTCTTTTTTACATGAACTTGTGGAAACAAATTCTGTAACATTTTTAATCCCTCAAGTTTTCTTGTGTCCGCTTATTGCCGATTTGAGTTCGCGTACCCCAGGGTACGCGGGTACCAGGTCAAACCCCTGATCTACTAGATTAAAAAGTTTCGCTTCCTTTTGCTTTCTTTTTACTTATTTTGAGGTATGTGTAGTGGACCTTGCAAATCAGCCTCTTTAATTTTACTTTACATGAACTTGTGGAAACAAATTTGTAAATATTTTTAACTTTAAGTTTTCTTGGTGTCCTCATTGCCGACTTTGAGTTCCCGTGTCTACACAGGGGTACGCGTACCACAGTTGGGAAACTCCCCGTACAAATGTTTATAATCTGGGTACTAACTGTAAATTGCTTTCATAAGACATGTATGAGTGAAAATAATTAAAATTCTTGCCGGGCAGATCTGTGATCTAAAGCTGTCAATTTTACCCATAGTTACTTTGGAGTTCACTAAAAATAAGTTTTTCAAAAAATTTTAATTAAATTTAATTAAAAAATTCTTATCAAGATTTTAAAATTTTCCCTCATCAACTTCGGAGCATAATAATATTGTACAAAAAACCTTTACTCTATTTTAAAATTTTAAAAATTAGCTTTTCTGTGATATCAAATTTATTTCCGCACTATTTTTTCTCTCAAATTTTGATAGATGTTAAAAAATATTTTACATATTTTAAAACACATTTTTTTCATTGTTTTTACATGTAACGCCAACCAAAGAGAGATGAATTAAATTTATGGTCTGACTAGGGTTTGAGAAAAATTTTAAAAAAGCATGCACAAAAAAATCTTTACAGAGCTTAGTGTAAATAAAGCTATAGTTTAAATAGTCACAATTAGAAGTAAATATTCATATCATCAGTAGTTTTGAAAATAAATATTTTTTAAAGATTTTAATAAAGATTAAATGTTAAGGAAAAACAGTATAATTGAAAAATATGGGACAAATTTCATTTTTAATTTCGCATGCGTACTTTCAAATTATCTAGAGTGTAATAGACCGGAAGTGATAACATTTATTTTAATAAATAAATATTTATGAAGACTAGAGTGGGTGCCATTCAGTTTTCGCCAAAATTATCTTATATTTCAAACTGAAAAGAATGTAAACATGACTAAATAAAGGTATCATAAAATCCGCGGTGGCTATTACACCCTCAAAGGTTTTATAGCCGTGTACCAAATTTCAATAATTTGAGATATCACGTTTTCGCTGACAAAATTAGTGAAATTTTCATTTTCAGAAAACGCATTTCTGACCGCCCAAAGTTGTATCTTTATTGTTAGATCATAAAATTTTGAATTTTTTCGAAAATCGCTTTACAACCTAGTCGGATACCTTAAAACATTATCGGCAGCATGATGTTTCGACTGTGCTTGAACTAACTTTCCTTCCCACTTTACATATGGTAATTGTTGCATCTGCATCTGTCGTCATGATTCACAAATGAAGATGACATTTATTCACCATTTATCCAATAAGTATCATATACAGTTAAGCACTATTTATAGGTTTATTCAAGAGCTTGATAAAATGACGTATAAATGAAAGATACAATCGAAATTTCAATAAACAACTTTGATTATTGCAAAATTCAATGCTACTAATGAGCAAATCTATTCAAAAGTAATAATATGTGTGTGTGTGTGTGTGTGTGTGTGTGTGTGTGTGTGTGTGTGTGTGTGTGTGTGTGTGTGTGTATTTTAATTTTAACTTTTCTTAAATAATACAACGACACCTCTCATTTTAATTACTTCTACATTCATCGTAATACACTCTTAACTTCTTTTGGTTCGAGTCATCTGGTACTTCTCTGGATAACATTCCTTCTTGCGTCGTCTGCGCTCTATCTCCTTTTGACCTAATCATAAGCGTAATAATGCAACAGTGGTGTGCAATTGGTTAGAACAACTAGAATATTCTGGTCACATGGAGTAAGTAAGAACTGAACTCTTTCAATGATATAGATATATATATATATATATATAAGTAATATATAAGCATAAAAGAGGAAAGTGTGAATGTGCTTTCTATTTTTGTTTGCACAGCCCACACAGTTGACTTCGATGACCAAACTTCACTAGTGATGAATATAACAAGATGAAGCTTAAGCCTCAAAAATTTATTTTAAAAATTTGAATTAGATTTTATTTATTTGTAATTAAATAAGAAAAATTAAACTATTTTTAGACGTCTTGCCACGACTTTCATAATTACTTATAGTGCAAAAAACCATTTTACATCATTTAAAGAACAAAAATTACTTAATCAATGACCATCTTAGTATTACAATTTTTTTCTAACAGTAATTAACGTTCGCAACATTTAAACTCATCTTGTACACAATGCTTTCATTAGTCAGTATAAAATCAAATTCAAACTAATTTATTGCTACATAAATCCTTATTCGCGTGTTTTTACCATTGTTAAAAGTTAAGAATATTGCTTTTCGGTTGGAGTAAACTTTACTCACTGTTATTTCGTAGCACGCACTTTAACTCCGTTTTATTTCGTAAGCTTTATATATGCAAGCTGATCAAAATGGCGTTAGTCTATTATAGCGACGTTTCGTTAAATTTCACAAATTATTGAATATCCCAATTCAGGCAGCGCTCGTAGCAACCGGGAGTAAGTGGAATTCATGGCAGACGCCAGATGCCAGTTTGTTGATGCTGTTGGAAAATTTATGTCAGTTTTAAAGCAAAATGTGTAGGGGCGTTAAATTGCTGCCAAAAAAGGGCCAGCAATACGTAACCGAACAG
>BGPR01010167.1:32082-53797 GCA_013235015.1 Araneus ventricosus
TGGGCAGTCCTTTTATAGAAAGTAAATAATCTATATCGCACAAAATTTGTTACATTTTTTTCTTATCTTTTAGCCCTTTCTAATGCCGTGGGAAATATACTTCCCACCACATCAATCGATTTTTAAATGTAATTTTTATGGTTGGCTTAAATTTTTACCAAATTTTTCGATGAAACAGAAACCTAGATCTTTCAATTTCTTATCTTAAACCATGACGAAATGTCTTGATTTGGTAATTAATTATTAATGAATAAAATTGATTAACAAAAAACCAATGTCATCCAATAAGCTAAATAAATTTCTTTTCTTAAATTAATCACAATCTTAAAATTATTTTGTTATTCCACTACTAGAAAAAAATGGCCCTTTAAAGGATTAAACGACAACAATACCGTCCTTCATTTCAACTATTTTGCTAAACATGAATGGTAAAAGAACGGAACCCTTCCAGTGTCTTCCAAATGAAGAAATGGCCCTTTTATTATTTTTTTCGGGATGCTATTCTGTGCCCAAACTTACCTTATAATGAACAAATACTTTTAAAAAGATGCTGACAAATTAATTCAGGATATGAAAGGTTAAGAAATATTTTTAAAATTTATTGAAAATTTAATTTAATTCTTTTTCGGAATGCTGAATAAATTTCCTAACCCGTCTCACGAATTCTATGCCATCATTACCCTGATATATTTCCCCGTCTTCTCTGATTTTCACTTTAATTTTTGAATTTGACATACAAATAATTCTTGCTTCCATAAATTCCATACCATAAGTTAAAAATCTAAGCTTAAAATCATTAAAATGCTTTCTTTCAAGAATGAAATCTTCAATTCACTTTCAGATTTTTTTTTTATAAATGCTATTAAAATCCCTTCTCTACGAGGTCCTACCCTATCAACACAAGTTATTTTACGATATTCCCACTATGTTGCCATGTTATTTTGAATGCCTCACAACATCGTAAAAAAAATCGTATAAATATTGAATCTAGTACTTATAGGGAGGTAATTCCACTTCATCGCCAAGCCTGAAGCCAGCTCACCCTCTGGGGCCCCATCAATCCTCTCCTTATTATATATATATAATCTAAATCCAAATAAAACCAGTATACAAATATACAGAAATAAACAAGAAATAAATCCTATATCAAATAGTCATTATTTGAACAATACATCACTTTTAAATAAAATCTAATAAATTGAAATTACTAATGATACCATAAACAAAAATCAAGTTTAAACATTATATGTCTATAAGTGAAAGAACACTGTTGTTATTAAAAATAATGAAATAGGCAATCCAAGTAAATGGAGTTTTCAACAATGAAAATAGCAGCTTGGCTGTGGACAAGCTTTAGCCAGGTTAAATTAATTTTTTTGTACAAACCATCCCTGTTACTATTGTTGTTGAAAAAACAGACAGGGTAATTTACCCTAAAATGAAAGAATTTAGAAAGAAAAGTCTTATACTAACTATAAAGCATGACTATATATAAACGACTAAAAATCAGGATAAAATATGTAAATATCATTATATTGCACTAAGATATTGCACTAAAGACAGTAAATATATAATTCAATAAACTACCCATACTTTACATTAAACATTAACTAATCTGTTTCTCCTCTTAAACTTACCAGAATTCATCTCTTTCAATATAGCCCGCCATGCATATTGACATCACATGTTGCCACAACCACAAATCTTACCATGAATCAGCATAATTGAATAAATAATATAATTAATTTTTGATATCATGAATTATTAAGATACCTATATTAAAATTCTCCAAACTATATTAAAAATTGTAATACATTTAGTTATCTAGAAAATATTAGAAAATAGTTAAAAATGCCTATTAAAAAGGAATTTTTCTTGAAAGATCCTGGCGCCATCTATGTAATAAATCTGAAACAAATAACTCAATAGCCAAATTTGAATAAAACTACACAGTAAGAGTAGAATGAGTGAAAACACTATTCCACTAACAAATAAATAAAAATATTCTTTTATAAACCAATATGAGAGATTTATTTTAAATGACCTAAATATTTCTTATCTATATATGCTCTTAGAAAACCTACAGGAAATCCATAATCCTGGGCAAAGGAGTAAAAATTTCTTATGTTCTTAATTCTAATATCAATGTCTGTTACTAAATTATTATTTCTAATTATATAATTTTTTACTAAATTCTTGAAGACAGAAATGCTAAGATTACTATTAAGATTACTATTAAGATTACAAAAAGGGAATTTATTAATTTGAATATATATATATATATATATATATATATATATATATATATATATATATAGAGAGAGAGAGAGAGAGAGAGAGAGAGAGAGAGAGAAGAGAATCTTTATATCTTTTCTCTGGCTCACAGACAATGGGAGGTTTCTGATTTTCTGAAAGTGGCTTAGGGACGCAGCGCCGCTGAACGGGGAATATCGAAGCTAACCGTCCATTGGCGTTGAATAATCGGATCAAACGACCCCGTGACTACCATTAAGCCCATATAAGATGGATGCGTTAGGAACATTGCCATTACTCCAAAAGTTTGTAGTGACGTCAAGCATTAAGGCAGCTGGTCAGACAAGATTTTTGCTGTCGTGGACTGTATTCAACCTACTTTAAAAGGTACAAGATAGTGACTGAGAACTGTGAGAAACGAAACTTCAAACCAATCGGGTGCGACTTTGTTGGTGACGTAATTTATTAAGAATGTCGCTATCCGCAGCAAAAGCAGAAACACATAAATATCTGCATACTTTCATTTCACATAGTCCTTTCTGACTACTGTTTTGAAACTGCTGTGAAGATATATGAAGCAAAAGAATAAGAATTAATTCCTTTTTCTGAAATAGAAAATATAGAAAATTATATAGCTGCATTTGAAGGAATTGTAAAATGTATATAACAGGAAGAAAAAAAAACTGCAACCCGAATAACATGAATTAAAATGTCCTGACACTCGATAGCTATTCCAGAAATAAGTATTTTTCTGCACTTGGCACTGTTTTTGTTTCTGTTGTTGATTTATTAGCTCATTCACCGATATTGCTCAGGAAGAAAATACTTTAATGTCTAATATTTTTAATGCAAAAAAATACTTCTAAATGAGATATAACTAGCCGCCTTCGGCGACGAGATGTTCGCACGTAATATTAACATCTTCCCAGATAGCACGTACATTTGCAGCAAGTTTGATTTTTACTTGGTATTATCTTGTCATAGCAAATTTGACGCGTCGATGTTGTAGCGAAACTGCTGCAAATTAACCAGGAAGAATCGCCACCCTCGCTTGCAAAACGAGTTTGCCACGGCGAAAATAGACAACTAGCGTCACCCCTCCTTGCAATGCAAGTTTGCTGTGAAGATGATAGCACATTAAGAGACACTAAAACAGAGGAAGATATTTGTCTGTTTTAAAAAACATTCGATTTTTAATAGCATCTCCTAGACCGTCCATCTTTTAATTAATTCAATAAATTAATGATAATTTATGAAAAAACTGACTTTTTTATTAAAAATTTTTTTGAAACATTTTCCATCTTTTTACTAAATATATCACTCGCACTTTAAAGAAAAACATATCGCATTTTTCTTAATGTTGAAATTTTAACGTTTGTAAACAAAATCAAATCTAAGCAACAGTCAATGTTTGTTGAAAAATAATAACTTAGACATTTTGTCCCATTTTAAAGTAATTACTTTTGAACTCTAATTTCATAATTTATTCTACTAGCAAAACGCAGTTATTAGCGAAAATCGCTCTCTCTTTGACTTCAAATCATATTCTCAACTCAAAAAATTAATGAAATCAAGAAAAAAGTTTATAATAAATCGTATACGAATCGAATCGAACGATGTATTAGCGAAATCTATCTTCGACTCTCAGAGTTTAACTGGCCGAGTGGTTAGGGCTTCAGCTTAGGAAGCGGTAGGTCGCGAGTTCTAATCCGGGTTGTGTTCGTACTCTGTTTTTGCTATAATTTGCAAAAAGTTTGCACGACAAGCTTGTGGCAAGCTTGCTGCAATTTCGTTCCATAGTGTCTTCGGAGCTTTCGTTAACTTGCTGCAAGCTTGCACTCTTGTCATGACAAATTTGTGGCAAGCTTGCTGCAAACTAAAATTGCTATCTGGGATGGTATGAATGAAAATGGGAGGAAATTTTAAAAAGAACATTTATTTTAAACAATATATACTTAAAAAAATGATACAGTTTTACAATTTTCAAACATAATTATACTATATAACTTGGTTACTACGAAGATTCTAAATAAAAAAAAAGTTCGAAGTGACAAATAGCGCCACCTCCCTTGCAAATCAAACTTGCTACAAGTTTGCAAAACAAGCTTGATGCAAAGACAGCACAAAGAGATAATTATCTTTGTCTCTGTTTAAAAAAAACATCCGATTTTTAATAGCATCTCCTAGACCGGCCTTCTTTTTATTAATTCAATAAATCAATGATAATTTGTAAAAAAAACTAACTTTTTTATAAAAAAATGTTGAAACATTTTCCATATTTTTACTAAATATAGAACTCGCACTTTAAAGAAAACTTTATCGCCTTTTTCTTAATGTTGAAATTTTAACGTTTATAAACAAAATTAAACCTAAAAAACAGACAATGTTTGTTGAAAAATAATAACTTATACATTTTGTCCCATTTTAAAGTAATTACTTTTGAACACTAATTTCATGATTTATTCTACTAGCAAAACGTAGTTACGTTAGCGAAAATCGCTGTCTATTTGACTTCAAATCATATTCTCAACTCAAAAAATTAATGAAATCAAGAAAACAGTTTAAAATAAATCGTATACGAATCGAATCGAACGATGTACTAGCGAAATCTATCTTCTCCTCTCAGAGTTTAGTTGGCCGAGTGTTTAGAGCGTCAGCTTAGGAAACGGTTGGTCACGAGTTCTAATCCGAGGTTGTGTTCGTACTCTGTTTTTGCTGTAGTTTGCAATGAGTTTGACGCGACAAATTTGTGGCAAATTTGAAGCGTGGTGACTTCGAACCTTGCGTTAACGTGCTGCAAACTTGTTTCAAGCTTGCATTCTTGTCATGTCAAATTTGTTGCAAGCTTTCAGATTTGTAGCGCAAGCTTGATACAACTTTGCTAGAAACTAAAATTGTTATCCTGGGTTGTTGTTATGCTCCTGGGCAGTTTATTTTGATAAACTGCCAATTCGGCAATTTATCAAAATAAACTGCCGAATTGGCAGTTGCACAGGCTGAGGGACTCTGTCAAAGTTTTATTTTGTCATTTATCTCGGAAATGAAAGGTGGTGGGGAGCAGGCGACCATTACTGACATATCTAGAGGTCTTAAACTTTGATATAAAATAAAGATTTGTCAATGTCGGTGCTGTGGTTGTGCTGGGGGACTGTCTGAAACTTTTCCCCATAGAAAAATATACAATGAAGAAGTATTTTTTCGATTTCTCTCGAGAGTAGAAGTTGGTGGGATCAGCCTCTCCTTGATGACATAAACTTTTACATGAAATAAAAATTATCGAAATCGGTCCAGTGGTTGGGGCCGGTATCAATGGTCCTCTGGTTTTGCCAATTATTTTAAATACATAGATTGTAAGTAGTGAAAGAATACAAAACAACTATCATAATACCCAAATGTCGATTTAATTATTGCACACAGAAAGAAAGGCAAAGAACACCTCCTTGGTTAAAAATTATCACTTTCACCAAGAAGTTTCTCCCCCTTCTAAATAAGAATCTTCTTAAAAGGGAATTGAAATTTGCATAAGGATGCTATACAAAGATACTGAATTATTTCTAAGATACTAATAAGCAGTATGTAATAATAATAAATAAGCGTAAACATTAAACAGATTAGAGATATTTAATCAGTTCATTTTATTCTATTTCACAGTAGGCATTTGTAAAAAAGCTTGATTCAGATAAAACTACACATACTAAATATATATCTCAATATTACTTCAACTTAGAGCACAAATAACAGTAACAATTTTCATACTATAAAAAACTCAACCAAAACTTACCACTCAAAATCAATAGAATTTTAAATGTATTATTTATAAATCGCAGCTGTATTTCAATATTAAATTACTGATAAAAAAATTTTAACTTGTAAATTAAGTTCACAGTTAACAATGCATAGCAATGGTAATTATAATAATAAGTTTTTCTGAGAGTAATAAGCAAAGGTTCCATTAATATCTTTTAAAATTATTTTAATTACCAAGTCATACTATGTAGCAATAAACCTATCAAAATACAGCACTACAAAAAATTTAAAGAATTCATGAACATTTTTGTCAGATTATTCCATATGATAGGCATTTTAATATCCTTCAGCAACTGCACAAAAATAAAACAAAATTTTATTATTTTATATACAAAAAGTGGAAATAAGTATTTTAAATATTGGAAGTTTTTCAGTTATTTAAATAACATCTCATAAAAATTTTGCAACGCACGCTTACTGTTCTCATCTCCAGGAATCTTGAATAGGAGAGTAGTCAAATATGTTGAAAAAACTGGAATAGTCACAAATATCGATATACTATTGGGCCTAATTCTAAAGAAAAAACCTGATTATAATAAATATCTGGGAAATTGACAAACAGGAGCAAGAATTAAGCCAGCAACACAGCATGACGCAGTTTCGTTTGCTTTTCGTTCGATATACAATAATGGCGCCATGTTATGGTAGTGTAGTTCTCTCACAATTGTTGTAATGCTTAGGCGGCGCTGCGATAGTTAACCAAACTCCCGAGTTAGACCTCTGGTACTCTTTCTCTGTGCTGAAAACCTACGTAAAAGACAACGAAAAAAGTTTCCGTATAATATTCTTCAAACTCCCTCCCTTTACTATTGTTGTCTCTATTTTTTAAAAATTTGTTTTGATTGTAGAGCATACCTTGATGGCTTTGTTGAGTTTCTACATAAGATAGCAAAACACACTGTGAAAAAAATAGATAATTACCAGTTCTTTTGAACCTGCTATCCAAATGTGGTGGTATATAGCTAAAACCATTGAAATAGATAATGACCCTTTAAATTGTTGATCTTAGTAGTTCAAACAAACATAACGCATAAAGCCTTCAAAAGAAAAAATTTTCTGACATTTTGGATCATAAGCGCGCGTTGTTTAATCACGGAAATCTGTTGGTGAAGAATAACACTACCTCGAGCAAGAACCGAACCCTGATCAACTCCTTGGAATGCAACTAAAGTATTCGTAAATTGAATTGTTGGGTACAGCAGGTTTATTGATCACAGTTTAATATGCATTTTTTCGTTTTGTTTGCTGCTTATAGTGCCGCTTGAAGGGGAGTTTTTGTACTAATTTTTTTTATTTCTATGCGAAGAAAAAAAAAGACCAATGTTCATGAAGAGCCCAAAATTCGCTTATATTTTATGGTTCTTTGAAATGTCTACGGATTGTTTGTACACTGTATTTATATTTGGAAAAAATTAAGTTTATAGGTAGTTTTACGAACAAGAATAAATAAAGTTCATGTCAAAATGAGAAATCACCTTTTGTATAGTAAGGAATGAAAAATTTGTAAATTAAGCATCACCACTTTTAATATTAAAAAAGTTTCTATATAAAATTTTATAATTAGACTAATGACAAGTGAAATATAGTACGCTTTTCAATCTTTTATATAAAGTCTAGATTTTTATTTCTGGGCTGGATATGAAAATTAGTGTTGCTACGGTATATAACAGATGTAATATGAAAACGTCAATGTTACAAAACGGGGAAGGTAAAAGTTCTAAGATTGAATTATTGCTTGTGTTTCATACAGCAGAGTAAGAACAGCAATGGAAGTGAAAGAAATGCAAAGTAGTGTATACTATGCAGTATACTCATCTCCCTGGGTCTCCTCACAGCCCACAGAAGCAAACAAGTTTCAGAAGTGAATCCGCGCAATACACACAACATCAATGCTGGTAATTGTCGGATAAGGTGAGTATGGTCTTCATTAAACAACCTGTTCACTTTTCTCCCATGTTTGCAACAAAATGTATCATTGTTAAGACGACACAAGGTGATATTATTCTTTGATTTGTTGATGTAACTACGGAGGAGGACATCCAGAGAATCAAGCAATGTGTGATAAACGATAGCAGCGCCCCATTTGTGGAAATTGGAATTAACTACCTGAATCCTTCCAATACAACGAAACCCAACCCAATGACGGACATGTTGGATCTTGAAGGAAAACATGGAAATTTTATTTTGAATAGTGAACATTTCGATACCTTATTTTTTATTTATTATATTGTAAAATTATGACAACTACGTTAAGCTCTTCTTTTTTGGTGTCATGCTCTGATAAATCCATCATGGTGCCACGAATGGTAATATCACTCATGGTATAGAAATCTGATATCTTAATGACCAGTGATTCGTTCTCTACAATGCTCTGAATAAGAATACATGAGTCCTAACAACCAATGCATAAATAATGCTTTAAAATTAGCTTCAAAGCAATTGCTCAGTCAAGATCAATTTTTGCTTTTCAATCAAAATATGTGAATTTCACATGCCTTTTATTTTGATTAAATCTTTGTGATTTTCATCAAAAAAGGGTTTATCACTTGGATATTAATTAAAATTGCATTTAGAACTAGGATTGTAATAGACATGAATAACTTCTATTAACCCTTATTTTGTGCACCATTGGAGCTTTAACGGCCTGACTTGCCTCACCCTTAAACTTTTTCTCTCAGCTATCCTACAGGTTACTCATGCTGAGTGTTTTCATTCATTTGAACCTAAGAGCTTGAGCGAAGTCTTTGTACCGTTAAATCTCTCAAAACAATAATGAAACCGACACTGAATAAGTACTATTTTTATTTACTCTTACTGGATTATTTGTAATTTATTGAAGGATTACAGTTGTTTAATTTCTAACTAAAATATTTCCATTGCCTCTTGCTTGTTTTATTTGATTATAATTGTATATAAATTTATAAATTAGCAAATATTCAATATGTATTTCACAAATTTATATTATTTGGAAATATTCTCATAAACGCCTATTTTGTGTGATTTTTTATTTATTGTAACACATGGTTATTGTATTTAACTTAAAACTTTAATCTTTACCTAGAAATTTAGAATTCTATGGTGTATAAAAAACACTGCGCAGAAAGTTTTGTTGTGTGAATTGGCGCGAGTAGTTAAGAATTCCTAAATATCAAACTGATTTTGTTATCGGGTAGCCAGTTGGGTATATCGTTAAGCTCTTTTAACCTGAAAATTTTGCTTCTGGGCCAATCATTTCTGTTTTCAGGTCAGTTACTGTCTTATCTTATTCCCTAGCATTTAACAATTTGTTATAACTGTGATGATGGTCCAACAAGAAAATTAAGCCTTTGCCTTTCAAAAACAAGTTAGATGTGTACTGTACTTTGCATGTACAAATTCCTAGATTAAACTCTTTAATACACGACACAATTTTTGTTCAGGAACCAAAACAAGTGGTAGCGATTTCAATGAAATCCTGACTAAATTGTTTTGAATAAATTATTGTAACATATGTATTTTGAAGTTAAAGTATGTTTTGGGTAAAGCATGTATTTGAGGGGTCCTCTTAGAGGGAGCAACGGAGTGAAAGGTTATCATAAGGCAACAATTTCTTCTCCGTTATTAACTAGCATAAGTAAATCCCCTTCTAAATGATTGATTAGAAGTTTTTGCCTCTTCATTATTTCAGTCTTGTACCTGGAGAAACATCAATTTTATTGAACAAGCTCACGTTTCCTCTACCATGCTGTTTGCACAGCGTCTTCTTTTCTTCTTACTGACAGCGTCTGTGATGCTCTCTGCTGCTTCCTGGATAACATACGCTGCACCGACGGACATCTACAACTTGCTGGATCTCCCCGACATTGAACACAACGACCCATCGTTCCGCAGCAACATCTGCCAGTTCCTCTGCACCAAAGATCCTCCGAAGGGTGGGAACTTCTGCAACTGCGATCGGCACCCCTTAGGGTGAAGATCATGATTCAAGTAAGGAAGATAACTGAATATTTATATACATTTAGAATACAGGTGAACAAAATAGCAGACACCTCTTAACCTTTAGATAACGGCTGAGAAAAGACAGGGACATTGTCGGAAATACCGGAAGGTTTTATTCGCACATTATCTAGTCATTAGAATATTAAAACATTACCTTATTTTAGCAATATTTTACTAAATATTCAGTAAATAAAAAAATGGTCACCGTTTCGTTAACTAAATCAAAATATAACAAGTTTCGCAATATATCAACATATTTATTAATATCGTTGTTTTAAAAATTGAATTATCTTTCCCAATTCCTTTGTCGCTTTTCCAAGACGAAAAGTATGCACGTGAAGAAAAAGTAAAAAAGTTCACGAAAACATGAATAGAAGTTCATTCCTACTGATTCATTTTTATCATTAAACCCTCTACCTGGAACATTCCTAAACACACGGTTAACCTACCATGTACCTTAGCGGTCATAATCAACGATATTCAAGTTAAACGGTTAGAAAAATGAGCACCTGTATAAATTCCACTTAACAGCAACACCACCTATCTGATTTTTTTTTTAAATTTCAAAGAGAAAGAAAATTCATAATGTTTCTCAACCAATAACGGATATTTCTGAGGCTTTTTTTCACATATGATAGGAACTTGCGGTCTTATGCTTATATAAGATATTAAAAAAAATTCAAAAATATCCGTTATTGGTTGCGAAAAACTGAGTATTTTCTTTCTCTTTGATTTTAAAAAATTCAAATAAGTGATGTTGCTTGTTAAGCGGCGATTTCTACGTATATTGCTAAATTATACAATATTGTAAAGCTGTTTATCTACTTCATGCGATAATACATCAGATTCTGTTATTTTCCTTCATCTATATTTAGAAGTCCAACTTGAAAAATACAGCATGTTAAAAAAATGTATAACAACCTAATAATGAGAATTTACAACAAATACACCTGATTCAACGCACCAAAAAGATTTTGAGTTTGTACTAAATAAGATCGTAAAGTTCAGCTTTGTAGAAGCTTGCAAGGGATATGGCTCCTGAACAGGAACTATTGATAACCTTAAAGTCAGTGGAGCAGAGACCGGGGGTGGGGTAAGTTGGATATAGGTGCCCCGGGCATCAGTTTTAGGGAGCACCACGAAGTTGAAACATTACTGCTTTTACGCCATTTTTAAAGCAAAATATAATGAAGGAGGGCAAAATTAATATTTTAACCCTTGGAGCCATTTACGCTTGTTAATGTATCCGACTGTGTTAAAAGACATTTTTTTGAAAAATAACGTATATATATATATATTAATGTTATTTTTCAGCTGCATATCTTTTAAAACTTTGAAAATATTGTAAAATTAGGCTCTCAAGACAATATTTTTTAAAAAAACTGAAAAATTTGAAGAAAAAATGACTAAAATATTTGCCTTACGCTAACAGCCATAGACAAAATCGTATTCTAAATATACATAAATCCTTGTAGGAGTACATTTTTATGACAGTTATCTGTGTTATGCTCTAAAATATTTCTTGTACTTCAAAATAGTTTTGAGATATAGCCGAACTGGTAATTTTTCATAAAAAATGCTTTTCGTTTATATTTAAGCACTTAAAAATAATACTTGATTTTAAATTTGACTTTAGTTTTTAGAGGAAAACATCAAGCATATTACAGAAAACAAACTCAGAAAATTTCATATCGATACTTGAATAACTTTTTGAGAAATCATTGTTACGGTCGACAGTTTTCCTCAAAAATATCATTTCTCAGAAAACGCATTTAAAGTTTTCATTCAACATAAAATAACACTCACAGTTCGGTAATAAAACAGCTGTAATGCCATTTGTAATTCACGTAGAGTAAAACGCGAGACAGTTTTTGAAAGCTGGCTACAAAATTAAGTCATAAAATGTTTTTTGATAATTTCATAAAAAACGACGATTTTAATCCAGTCGGATACCTTAAGCCACTGATGACGACTGAGATAATAAAAAAATCACATTATTTTCGGGCACCACTTGAACTCGCAAAGACACTGGCCATAGTGACAAAACGCTAATGCATTTATATCGCAATTAAAGTGAAATATGATGAGGGATCGAAGAAGTACCATGTCCCGGGCACCGTTTATTTGAGATAAGGCATTGTAAAGACGCTGGGGGGGGACGAAAAAATCATTTCTTTATTCCGACTGAAGGGATTAAAAAGTAGACCTAAAATTGAAGAAAACCGCTACGAAGAGCAATTAAGCCCTCGTTTCCCTGAGGGTAAAATAGTTGTTGTGTAGTTGTGTTAGCCACATTTCTGATGACGAGATGTGCCTCCTTAGAGGAGGGGTTGGTTCTTGCGCCACTGACGGCCAGTTCGCAACAAACTACAGAACCTGTATTTTTATCGCAGTAATCCGGTCTTCTAGTACCCGGTTGAATAAGCAAGGCAGGAGGTATCGTTTATGGTTAAATTAAATAAAATTTCTTTTTACCTATCATTAATTATTGCTTTATTTTTCTTCTGTTTTTAAATCTATAATTGAGACGAAAATCATTGTACGAAAATGGCGTGAAATATTTTTCGCTTTCGGAAGAAATGTTCAGCAGTCTTAATTAAATTGTTTAATATCACGTTTGCTTCCTACTGGCCGAAAGCCAATTTCTTCATCTTGGCACAGCATTGTCATATCTGGCTTTTGCGGCATTAAACTCAAATAGAACAACCAGATCATTTCCTCATCGGAATCATTGCAATTCATCTGCGATTATTAGTACTTCAAAATCTATGAAAAAAGACACGTGAATTCAGATATCGCTGGTTGAGAATGGTTGATTATTGACTGAATGAATCATATCTAAAGTTTCTAATGGATATTAATGATTACATTGTTATTGAATTTATTATCATGTCACGCCACATTACCTTCTTTTAAGAAATTAATGTCTTTATTTCACCCACATTTACATCTTATTTCACTTAACACAAAACTATTTTTAAATAAACGTAGATTATATGGATTCTAAAAGGTTCCAAGAAATTTTAAGTGCAGATTAGTGCAACAAAAAAATAAACGATTTTAAGCAATAACACATAGTTATTATCTCATGAATGCGTTGTCTGGCGTTAGACGCTCTACAATTTTGCAATTGTCTTTTTTCCCCCGTATTTTGTACCGTTTTCAAATGGAACAATTCATATAGACGACCCGTGTGTCGTAGCCCTAAAGTGTCTTTTGTACTAAATCAGAGATGCTCTGCTAATTTTTGTTTGACTTTTTTTCCCCTATCGTACCGTTTTCCAGAGATAGAGACGCTAACTCCTGTAATGCCAGTGTGGCTGTAAATCCCGATCTCCTGTGTACTCATGGTCCTATACCTAGACACCAAGTTTTTGTAATTTGTCGCTTCTCAAGTTAATGTGGGATAGAAGGACTTTAGTGGACACCCTGTAAATACAGTCTTCTAATTTCAAATATCGAAAAGGAGGACACTATTCGAGGGAGGACAGAACTTAAGAAAGGAGGACTGTGCTTCCTAAAAGAAGACGGGTGGTCATCTAATGTTAGGACCATATATCAAATTTCATCTTGCTACCTCTGTTTGTGATTGGCTAACCAACAGACATTACAAGATGTGTTTTTGAAGTTCAGGGGGGGGGTCCTGAGAACGTGAAGGTTCATCAAAATACGAGTTTAAGAGATACTGTGGACTCAATATAGATACCTTTGGTTTGCAGAAACACACTTACCCGAATTCAGAGCCATGGTTGCTCTATAGGGAGAAGATCTCACTCCATATTCGTTATGCAACTTATTTGACGATTGCATTCTACACAATAGAAGTACGCCGACTTGTGGTAGGATGGGAGAACTAACCGAGGTAACGTCACTTACGTTTCCAAGTCATGTCAACGATGAAACGGTTTTTTTCTCGTTTTCAATTGATTATTAGCACTGTAGATCAAGCTAGTTTTTTTGATGTCTGGTGTGATATAACATATCATTCTTATATTGAGCGTTTTCTCTCTAATTTGCCTTTATACAAAATTAGAATAAATAGGAATATGATTTATTAGTATAATTTCTTTCGTTTTCTTAGATTGAGTATACTTTTACAAATTATTGATATATAATTTAAGATATAAAATATTTTTTTGAAATTAATGAAACTTTTTTTTTTTTGCTTATAAAGGATTATTTCCAGTCATAATTTATTTTTAAACTGGAAGGAAATTAATTTTTTTTTTTGTTGTTTTTTATTATTTATAATTCTATTTCAAAATGTTTTAAAACGTCACATAAATTAGTATTTTTAAATAAGTTCAAGTAATTTTTATTCAGGATAAAAGATTGAGAATTTATTACCATGCAGAAAATTCATTTGTGACAGAAAATTTTCTTTGTGATTTTTCTCTGCAGAATTATTTTGTTTATAATTAATATTGCTCTATTTCTATCAGAATATTCAAAACAACATTAATTTTTTAATGATAGACATTCGATTTTTATTCAGATACAAAATTATGGTAGGTGTAATTTCTTTCAGAAATTTATTTGTAAAATTAATTTTCTGATTTTTTTTCAACCACACAAAAATTACATACCTCTTTTTTTTGTTCCTTTGACCAAGACGCTGTAGCTCATTATGAAATACTCAACTAATCTCAAATTATTTATTGATCAGAGCATTGTAATTTACAAGGTATTTGCAAGAGTATAACATTTCCTAAGAACGTTGAACAGAAACCAGGATGGTTTGTTTTTTTATATGATATAAAACAATATTAGAAGGTGAAATGATCTGCGAAAACATAGAACAGACATAATGGGATAATCCAGCAAAACCCCGCATACCTTTTGCACGCATTCATGCCCAACTTGAAAAATGTTCAATTCGCTAAAATTATAATTTTGATTAAATAATATATGAAAATTTTTCTTTTTTTGGGAAAATATTTACCAAGCAGCATAAAAAGTCAGCAAGAAAAAATATCTTAAAAAATCAGAAAATCCACATCAGCTACTAAACATATTTCAAATTCTTTGCAGGAATTTAGATTATTTCATATCGATTTAATTCTCAATTTTGATATTATTTTTTTAATAATTTAATTCAGACAAGAGGAGAAATTCAAAATTGTCTCCCCTTCATCTCTTTCTTTCTAGACGATTACAAATGAATCTAGCACTTAAATTCTTTTTTTTAGCAATGAACAATAAATTTTTCTTATAATCTCTTCTTGAAATAAATTAAAATTATACAAAAACACATACTATTCGTGTAGATTGACAAAGTTTAAAATAATATTATTTGGTTATTTTTTTAAGGCAGATGTACTAATATGATATTATTTAAAAAAGGGTCAAATACTATGATTTTATAAAATTTGAAGAGAATTATTTATAAAGGAACATTTACATTCAACATTAATGAAATAAAATTTGTTCAATAAAATAACCCCTCAAATATAAGATAAAACATTTTTTTTTTCCTTCACAGTCAAAACTTTTCTGTACATCTAATAATTATTTTTTTATTCAAGACTGAAGTTAGCTAGAGGTACATCAATTGGCATTTTTTTTAAGTTATAGCTTTTTATGGAAAATAGAGGAATGAAATTTTTTTAATATGATATTTATAGCATTATAACCCAAAACTTTTTTTTACTCATAAGGTACAAAAGTTCAAACAGTATATTGTCATTTACTTGAAAATTTTGCAGTAAAGCGTCTACTGATCTGGATCAACAGCATCACACATGATGTATAATGAGTTTAAACCTCATACAGGTGCAAAGTCCTGTGGAATTTCTGGAATGGAGTTAATTAACGGTATGGCGTTCGAGCAACTTCAGGGTAGGAACTATTTGGTAATGGAGTACAGATCCGTATCGTTGCCATTAACATGGACGAACCCTATTTGGGTCAATGATGAGAAGAAGATTCTTATGATCTACGATTTGAGAAAGAACTGCAAAGAGATAATCTTTTGTATGTTCTTAATGCTTCATATTTGCGGATCTTCGCTGGATAACACTACTTTTCCTCCACAAGTGATGAGGCGGATAATAAAACATTATTTAATTTATCACTAATGAAACTAAAGACTGACTATTCAGAGTGTCGAGGTTGCATTGTGATCAAAGATCAGTCACAAGGTATTTTGCCTTTTCTCTGATATATTCTAATTAAAATGATTAAGTGGTTTAAGAATTTGTGGTGTATCTTCTTTTCCCACAGATGGCTTTATATTATTTTTCTGATGTTGATTTATAAAATGTATTGTGATCTATGTTATTAGTAGGGACCAGCTGGTATTTGGAAAGATTTTAATAGTAGAATTTAGTATTGTATGTGAATATGAAGGAGAAAAGGCAGTTAGAACTTTATAATTTTTTTTTGTGGGAAATCAGATTAAGAAGAAATATTGCTTATGGCAGGAGGAGGTGGGCTTCCTAGTGGAGAAACTTCTTGTGGCTACTTAAGTAGCACTACTAGTGGGTGAGGCATAAAGTTTTTTGCTTTGTAATTGATGAGGAATAGGAGGTTTGACTGGCCTTGAGAGAATATAAAGGGATTCACTGCTTGAAGACTAGACGGTTCATGACTATAATCTGTAAATGTGGAGAGTGCTTTTCTCAACCAAGCCTCAGATCATGGGAAAGCTAGAGCCACTTCAGATCATTATTCATACCAGATCATCATAATGGAAGGGCTTTGGAGGCGCGCATTGAAATATTGGTTTACAGATTGACTGCTTGGAGATTCGTGGCTTGTGCTTGGCAACTCAATACATCAACTTGAGAGAAGAATCCTTTGGCATTTGCCAGAAAAGAATGACTTAGGGTTGGTTGAACAGGTTCTGGAGGGAGGCTAAACTCCGTTTACTGCAGACCAACTGCCTCTCATGGAGTGTGGACATGGAATTCTATAAAGTAATGTTCCCATGGTGGTGGTTTCTGTTTGGGGGGACCCTTTCTGCATGGGAGTTCGAGAACTTAGTCCACCTGTTGGTTCCTGGTTTGAGAGAAGAAGGTACTATGATACATGATTGCTACGGATGTTTGTATAAATAGTAGACACTTGGTTTGTAGAGAAAGGCGCCTCTATTTCATGATTGTTGCTTCGCATTTCAAAGGCTTTATTCCTTTTCACCATTTTCATGTTTTGCACTTTTGATTTTTTTGTGAAGGTCTTATCTGTTCTATTGGTTGCATTTTTCAAATTCTCAAAGGAATCTCGTTTTACATCAGCACGGAGTTTTGTGTCACTAAACTTGACTTATTATAAAGATTTCTGAAAATATATAAAATCCACAGTTCAGAGATTTCTTTGTTCAACAAAATAAAATTAATTAAATTTAGTTAATGAATAGAATTTTGAAGAAAACTGTAATCAAATTGTAATCACTACAAGTTTAAAGTAACTGTATTTGAACCAAGTGGATGGATATTAAAGAAGTATTTTGCAATAACGATTGAAAGATTTGGTGGATATATAAAACTAAATATATATAGGAGTGTGAACTAATAGTAGGGTTAACGAAAACCCAAAATGCAAGAGAAAGAATGATTTCCGATCTTAATAAAATCAAAGCCTGGAAGCTCAGCTAAAAGAAATGCAACTTCCAGATAAATGGATTTAAAAAAAAATTGATTGTATGTAAACCGTTTGAGTTTTCAAAATGGGACTTCTGCCAGACGACTGATGCTTTTTGCGCGTTTTCAATTTTATGGATATGGATTTAGGTGTTTAGAGATTGTAAACCTGGAAGTTCTGCACCCATCCACGGACATGTTGGCAGTGAGGAAAACTAAATGGTTTTCAAGTGATATGATCAGAGGGACTGTAAATGGAGGATCTTCAGTTTCAATTTCAGGGCCTAGAATTTATCTATTTTCTTATAGAGATTTTGTTTTCAGGGCATTTCAAAACTAGGTGCACTAGATTTTGTTTATTTTATTAAAAGTTTAGGCGTTTAGATAAATGATTTTGGGTTTAAATGATATCTCTGTATTTTACCTCGTTTCTTTCCTGTTTTCGTCGATTTTGTAAAGGTATTGGCTTAATTTATGCAAATGAGTACTTTTTTTTACTTTTTTTATTTCAGGTTCATTGATATTCAGGCTTTATAACCATTTTCTAAGTATTCTTTTCAAATCTGATTTTACCTATGAATAACACAATTTATTTGGGTGCTTAAGTTGAGTTTGCTTAAAATCTGATGATTATAATTTTGATATTCTTGGCTATGATGATTTGTTTGAGATTCTGAATTTTTTGTTGTTGATTTAAAAGACGCTTCTGGAGTTAGTTGTATTTTTTTCAAAATTAAAATTGTAATATTTTATTTTTATCATAGATTTACATTTCTAGAACACATGGAGATACCTTCGACCCCTAACTTCGATGTTATTTACAGCCCATTTGTTTGTTTGAACTCCTGCTGTAACGTTTTAAAATGTCAGAAGTTTCCTTTTAAAATGAATCAATAGATGTACGTATGACATATAACATGCTGCCTAAAATAACAACCAAGAACGATAGAAAAACAGATTTTTCAGTATTCATGGAGGTTTACTAAAAGTAAAAAAATGCTTTTATATAATTAGCAAACCAGGTTTTGTTAAAGAAATAAACAAAATACAGAGTTTCAGGATATCAAAGTAATAATAAATAAAGTGCATGAACTTTAGATATCAAATTAATCCAATAGATGCATGGCAAAATCCTGTCATTATGGTTTTTCCAATTATTATCTTTAACTTCGTTATAATTTCAGTAGTTCAAGAATGGATTCTGGACATTTCCTGCCTTTGGTACTTTCTGCTTGTTTTCAGAGTTCAGTGGTTCGTGAAGGTAGCTGGACACTTAGACCCACATGCTTTTGAATACCTTGGCTTTTGATAGTTAAGATGCCCTTATCTTCCATGTATCTTCCCAATTGTTGGCAGACTGTGAATTGAGGTTGCTTTCCTGTATATGAAGCACAATTTCATTAGATTATATTATTTTTATTAACTCTGTTCATTTACAGGTCATCCCCAGATTGTGCTGAATATTAGAAGAGAAGCGGGGCCGAAGGAAAGTTCGCTGATCATTTTTATCTAAACACAATACTTTAGCGCTTGTTCATATACCAGTGTGCTTTCCAAGAAACAATGTATATATTGTTATTGGGACTATTATGAAATGGTGTCTTTTTTTAATATATTTTGTAGTTTGCTTTTATGGTCACAGCTCCAGACACTGCTTCATTATTAGTAGCTAGAAATCCAGCATTTTGAATAAGAGAAAATAAATATTATCAATTCCAGATGTGTATTTTTTTTCCAGATATTCGTCAAACACAAAATTTGTGTGTTTGTGAGCTCTTAACTCATGTCTTTCATGCTTAGTGCTCATCTGAGTTGATTAACACATAACAACTACAATATAAATTATATAAACAATATCTTTTATTAAAGTGTTTAAGACCTTAGATAAGAATTAAAACTATCAATTAAGGATAATCTGAACTCATTTACTTGGTCAATACTATTTTCAAAATTTTCAGACCTTTTTTAAAAAAATATTACGTCCAAATGTGTAATTGCACTTCACTTGAATAGCAAAATAATAAAACTTTTGCTCTCATAAATATTTACTCGTAATTTCCTCTTATTACAAAAAAAAAATCAAGTCTCGATTTTCGAACTTCTTCATTCATGTACAACAGACGTTATAGCTTATTGATATCACCTCTTCCTAAATTCTACACTTCAATCTGTTGTGAAACTCTCGTCGAAGAACGAGTAAGTTGGTGTTATTTTACGATGCAACCCCCCAAATACTCACGAGAGTGCACTGATATCCCACAAGCTCTTATGCTAGTGCTTATATATTGCAGAGACTTGCAACATTAACAGTGAAGGGATTTTCCAGAGCAAACTCTTCATCCCATGATTGTTGGCAAAGACGTTTGTACTACATCATCAATTTTAACGTACAACAGTACTTACGTGGATCTCCCGTGGACTCAGACTCAGGAGCCTGACCCCAGAGAGTCAGGGAACCTTACTAGGCCATCTGCATGCAGGGGTTCCCATGAAGTCCCTTACACACACTTTTAATACCGAATGGCTGCAGCTATCTTCATAGAGTGGTGTCACAGAGGCATGAGTGAAGTGACTATGCGCTACACCTAGAATTAAGAACACTTGCATACCTGGTGAAAACAGTTAAAATGAGAGTTAGCGTAATTATCTCTAAAACGGTACAAGATAGAGGAATAAAGGGAATTACAAAGTCGTAGATCATCGTCGATTCAGTGCAAAAAGACACCTTGTGGACGTAAATGCTAAAAACAGAACGCTTAAAATACACATTTGTTTGTTTGCGGCTTCCGAAACTGTGACGACACGAAACTATGTTAGACCGTGTGAAACGTGAAGTTAAAGCAAGTGTCCACATGTTCATTGTAGCTGACGGATGGAAGTTGAACATCGAAAATAAAGGTATCTTGTGATAACTAGTTTTTTTCTTTTTTCCTTAGAATGTTTTGTCACGTGTCAGTGTAGGAAATCGCGAACAAACAAATAAGTATTTTAAGCTTTCTGTTCTAAACATTTACGTCCACAAAGTGTATTTTTGTACTAAACAGATAATGCTCTATAACTTCGTAATTCACTTTTTCCCTCTATCTCGTACCGTTTTAGAGATAATCCAGTTTTTCTCTTCTAGAAATATGGCTATTTCATCTTTTAATTCATAAACACATTGCAAAAATTCCCCACGTGATAACCATTCTCCTGGCAATAAAATAGTAACGCTGAATGCACTGCACCCGTGCCTTTAAAAAGTGAAGAAAAGATTCTTAATTTTAAGAGCCTCATTTATATATAATTTACTACGGTTACAACAATTGTTACCACAATATTTATACCAGAATTCATTTATTTGGAAGACGGAGCTTCTCTGTGGATCATGCAATGTGTCCAGAGACACTGTGGAGATTTTTGTTTCACAAGTGCTTGTATACTTTGGAATCTTCCAGACATTGGATGAGCACAATCGGTGCATATTCCGACGCAATTTTTTCACTATATGTTTTCCTCGTTTATAAAATCATTTAAGATAGCAAATAATGTGAGTGTTGTTTCTTTGAGCTTTATTGTTTTGCAGACAAGTATTTCTTCCACTGCTGGCATACAATCTCAAAATAGGACATAGGCAATTAAATGAGCATCTTTATTGCTATTTGTTTCCTCATCAAGCTGAATTGAAAATTTTTCATGCAACTTCTTGAAAAGTTGATGCGGTATATTTTTAGCTTTATCACCAATCCACGGGCAATAATATCATTTGATAGATGCACACATTCGTGGTAGATTTGATAGCGATAGAAGGATCGACTCTACTGACACTGGCTGGAATTGAACGAGGTGCAGCATTTAAGCACATTTGCACATCGGCCGCACAAACGTTCCAGAATGTTCCAGACAAATCGGACCTTCTCGCAAAGCTGCGAGAAAGTACGATATGGAGGACGTAAGACATAGATCAATAGAGAGGCATCGATTCTGATTTTGTCAATGAAGTGTATTGGCGTGGCCCAATATCAGTAAATTTACTTATTCTTGGTAATTTGTAATGTTTTTTTTATTGTCCACGCCGAACCTGCTTACATAAAGGGTGTAAAGCATGTGACGAGACG
>BGPR01010168.1:0-53787 GCA_013235015.1 Araneus ventricosus
TCAAGAACGAAACATATGGAAATTTCATCACATTCGACACCCCAGAGAGACTGGTGGCGATTGAGTTAGAATACTGCCAAAGCAAGGAGATGACAATGATCCCTGATCGAAACCATCACTAATGTCCTGCGTTTGAACATCGAACAAACTTGTAATTAAAAACCTGTTTATTCACAAAACGGTGGGGTGCTGTATATGTGTTTTTTTTCTCCAGAATAAGAAACTATGACAACTCTTCTGTACGCCAACAGATGGCATCGCTTAAACTCCGGTCTGAACCCTGAACCTGCTACTCCTGAACTTCCTGTAACTCCCTGCTTAATTGTATTCTGTTTCTGTTCCTTTCGTGTGTATGTGCCGTGATGTGCTTCGCTTAATAAATTTCATTATCTTCAAAAGGTAGCGTCGATTCCCACTCTGTGGTCAAAAATGGATTAAATAATATGCCTTTTATTTAGATGACTTAATTCGCTATGAAGACGCAACTTCATTCTAGGAAATGTGAGGTGGTAAATTTACACTTACACTTTTTTAATTAAGAATATAATTAATTTTCCAGCATGATTGGGGCAGGAATCTTATTACATTCAGACGTCATAAGCTTTCACACTGAAACAAAATCTATCTAAACGGTTCGATGGTTCGGACTCCGGTGAATAATTTTTACCAATTATTTTAAATATATAGATTTTCAAATGCTTTTTTTTTCAAAATACCCTTTTTTAGGTATTTATAAATTTTATATTTCGTTTTAAAATCACTTTCAAATCAGAGGTGTAAGGGGGGACAGGTCAAGGGCCTCTGATGGGGATGTGTCCCTGTCGGAGAAAAATTTTGTATCATGCCGGGAAAAATTTTTGTACGGGGTATTCAACTGTAGTTGATAAATAATAATTTGGCGAAAATTTGAGACCAACTTCATTACACTCGTTCCTCCGTACAGCAGGTCGTGGTGCTTCCCTGTCGTGGAGATCGTGCCCCCCTCCCCGGTCGGGCAAACTCTAGCGCCATTCCTGCTGCAAATACTTTTCCCCCCCTCAAAATTCCCAGTTTTTGGGTATTTATAAATTTCATGTTTCATTTTAAACCATCATTTGCAATTGCTGTCTTTTTTTTTTCTCAAAATACGTTGTTTTTGGATGTTTGGATATTTATAATTTGTTCATTTTAAATCACCATTTTCAATTACTTTTTTTCCAAATACCCAGTTTTTGAGTATTTATAAATTTTAGGTCTGATTTTAAATCACTCTTTGCATATACTTTTCTTTTTCTTTTTCAAAATACCCAATTTTGGTATATTTATAAATTTTTCATTTTAAATCACCATTTACAAACCCTTTGTTTTTTCAAAATACCCATTTTTTGGTCACTTATAAATTTTATGTTTCATTTTAAATCACCATTTGCAAATGCTCTCTTTTTCCTTTTTTTTCCAAAATACCCAGTTTTTGGGTATTCACCCTCGCTTGGGGTAAATATCCAAACACCCACCCCACATTATTGTAAAAAAGTAGCACCAAAAAAATTGAAATTAGTATCTCCAGTTCTTTTAAAGAAATTTACTATAAGTATCAACTCAAAAAATTATGAGTTCCACTTACCGCAGACCAAAAATTCGAGTCGAGGTCACGACTATCGGGTCTATTCTGGTACCCCTGGTTGGGTTGGGAGATGTCACTTTTCCCGTTGTTAACGTGCGGAAAAAGTGACGTCACCCAACCCAACCGGAGGTACCAGAATAGACCCGTTCACTTTTTCACTTGGTCTGTTACCCAGCGTTTTATGCATAGATGACCGCTGACTGTTCACTGTGATTTTGACGGTATATTTTTGTGTTTGGCGGCTGTGCTGTGACATAATGGAGCAGTGAGGTTGTTGTGCTTTTAAGTTGTGGTGTAATAAGGGTTAAATCTTTATGTCCTCCTGTTACTGCCTATTTCTTTAAGATTTGTCTTTTGTGATATTTTTTGTTTTTCAATTTAAAAATGTCTGAAGTCGATCCGGAAGTTGAAGATGTTGAGGAAACTGTAGAAGCCGAGAACACCGTTAACGACACGGAATCAAATGTAAGTACCTTTGCTCTTGCGCTTAATTAAAATATGAATATTTGTAGAATTACAATTGTAACTGTTGATTTTTGTTCTTAAAACTCAATATCAGTGATGCGAAGAACAGAATAATATACGGTGTAATAAGTCCGACAGTTTATGTAACTTAAAATGTAAATAAATGTTAAGTGTATAAAACTTGCTGATTTGTATGTCTACGTTATCCCTAGAAATATATTTCTAGATTGTTTTAGATGTGAATTGTATTGTTTCTGCTGTCACAATGTTTACACAGATAATAAATTTTCGCCAAAACTTTTTGGAAGTGGAATGAAACACTAGAGCTATAGCATCATGAGCCTTATTCAAAACGCTTTCAATTTTATTTGACAAAAATTGTCAAATGATTTTGCTGGTAAATTTCTCTTGAACAGTCAGCACTGTAATTAGTAATCTTATTTTTCAAGTTGGGGTAAACAAGCACCATCGTTGTTAGTAAATTATTGCTAACACCTATTTATAGCATTTTGTTGATAACTGAAATGTTCTAATTCACAATTTGTTTATCAACAACATTGCTTTTTACCTGGATATCTCTTATGCGCAGGCTTTCCGTACCATGTTTTTAAACTGAAAAGGTACTGTGAAAATCGACAGTTCTTGTGACATTAGAAACGGAGTTTTAAACAGTTTCTTGCTTGGAAAATTTTTTCACATTCTAAATCTTTGAAAAGAAATGAAAGATAATTAATGATAAATAGAAATTGAAAAAAGTTTTTTTTTTTTATAGTAGTGGAATTTCTTGCAATCCAAAAGATTTTTTTGATGATTTTTAGTTATAATTGCTGATGAAATACATAATAGAAATTTTTCCTGATGCAAATATGTTTTAAAAATTTTCGTGAACCCTAATATTCTGTACCTTTCTATTTGGGATCAGGATTCTAATCTTTTTTTTTTTTCTTTTCCCTCCTCTTAGCAATTCCCGGTTTATGTGGAGTTTACGGTACATACTTACTTCGTTCCTTCTTAGGACATCTCCAACTCTTTGCCCCCTAGAACATCGATGAAAGAACATTTGTTTTTGATGAGTCTAAATGTTTTTAACGAGTGCATGCGCATAAATTTATCTTTTCATCAATGTTTTGCGTATCGGGCTATATTGCTCCACATTTCAATTGGTCTGTTTTGTTCAACTCTTTGATGTGATTGGTCAGTAAATTCAAATTTGAATAAAACTTTGTTTAGAATTCTTCGGATTGAATATTGGTTCAGTACTGTGTATGTTATTCTGTGTGTTTCATTTCTCAATGTATAAGTGAAGCTACGAGTATTCCACTATGGTGAAAGCGAAGCCGCTGATATTTTTTTAAGTTAAAAATTTGCCCAGTACATGCTTGAAATGCTGCAGGCATTGCGTGCGGAAATTCTAGTTTTTAAGAAACCTAGATTCCTAACATTCAATGAAAAAGCGAAGTCGCTGATGTTTTTCTTTAGTTAAAAAAATTGGTATTTTTCCATTAGCCAGGCGCAAGTGAAAAATCGCCAAATAATGTAGAATTCCGCCAAATTTCTTACAACCATTCTCTTGACGACTTGGCTCGCGTTTGGTTCACAATTGGCGACATTTGCACCTGGCTAACGGAAAATCGCTTCACTTGGCGACTTGGCTCGCGTTTGGTTCACAACTGGCGACATTTGTGTCTTTCTAACGGCAAAGTACCAAAAAATTTGCCTTGTACATGCTCAAAATGCCGCAGGCATTGCACGCTCAATCTCTCGTTTTCACATGACGCATGCGCAAGAGAGTAATAAAAATCGCACTGCACATACAATACAGTATTTGGCGACAGCAAATGAAATTGTGTCAAGAAAAATTCTCAAGAAACAAGAGCGTACCGTAAACTCCACATTTGCCCAATTCCTGTTATAACATAATTTACATCCGAGCTTGAACTCGTCTTTCTAATATTAAAAAAAGAATAAAATTTTTTTTGGTGCACACAATATAAATCGGAATATAATTATATGTAGCTGCTTTGATTTCAATGGATACAAAAATTTTTAATCGTTTTAAAGCATCAGGATTAATGTTTTTGTTCTTTCTCTGCAAACAAAACGAGAATGGATTTCATTTTCAGGTAATTTTTAATGATACTAATAAATAGTATTCGCTTACGCTTCTGTTTATATTAGTTATATTATAACATTTTTTCTCGTTAATTAATAAGAAAATTATTTTATTTCTGTACTATACTGTCATTTTAATGTTAATTTTTTTTAAATGTAGTAAGGAAAACAGAACTGAAAAACAAATTTCAAGCTTAAATTTTTTTTAAAAAAATTAATTTGTCAAAAAAATTACCTATTTGAAGAAAAAGGGTTTATTAGTTATTCATTAAATATGAAACTATTTAAAGTTAATGAAAAAAAATCTAAAAGTGTAAGTAGTTCAAATATGCATCACTGCGCAGTGAAGGATTCAAGAGGAAAAGAAATTAAAGAGAAGCATGAAAGACAGTACCCCCTCCCCCATATTACATAACACGGTTGAAGTAAAGTTTACGGCTCGAAGCCCTTTCTCTCCGCTTTAGCTCACCAATTCCTTGCTGCCAAGCAGAAGATGGATTGGCGACATCAGAACATTTGTTTTGGTTGCGCAGGGATCTTCCTATTCGTATCTTGTTCGCACAGGAATCGTTATATTTTTATTTCAGGCTTCAGCGCTGCGATTTTATTGGTCAGGTATGTGCTATGTATGCTTTCATTGGTCAATTTCTTCGAATTTGAATAAAACTTTGGAATTCTACATTTTGATTTTTGACAGATAGGATAATACATTTGTTTCGTGTGATGACATAATGAAAAATGGCTTCAAATCAAATGACAATAAGTAAAATTTACTAGATTAACATTTTTCTGTGTTTCACCTATCAATGAAAAAGCAAATTCTTCCCTCGTGTTCACTTTGACGAAGGAATATTTTGAGGTGAGAATTCATTTTGGATTTTTTTTTTAAAAAAAACTAATTCATAACATTCAATGAGCAAGCGTAGCTACTAGTTTACTGCAAATGAAGCTGCTTATGTTTTTTAAAGTTTAAAAAGGCATTGTGAGCAGAAATTATCATTTTTGGAATTAAAAAAAAAAAAAAAACTAGATCCCTAACATTTAATGAAAAAGCGAAGCTACTATTTTCCCTCTTTGCTGAAAACGAAACCGCTGATGTTTTTTAAGTTTTAAAAATTTGCCAGGAACACACTTGTAATGTCACAGACAACAATAAAATGCTGACTGCGCATCCAACTCAAATGCTTTCGCACCACCAAGCCATCTTGTTCTTGGCGACAAAAAGTTGACGATCCTAAGTAGAGAGGAACAGCTTCACGCCGTAAACTTTACTTTTACCCATAACACGAGCCGCCACTGGTTCCATGATATATCTTTTTTGCTTTTTTTGTTTAACATTTTATTTCATTTTAAACTTTTCTATAATTGCTAATTTTGAAGTGATTTCATCTAGCTTAAATATCTGCATTTCAGTATGTTGTGTTCTTTTTCAATTCAACTTATCAGTGCTTATTGCAAGAAATGTATTGTTGATGGAATTTAAAAATTTTTGCTACACTGTGTTATGCTTTGAAGGAAGCAGGTGTTTTAAACATTTGTATTCTGGTAGAAAAAAAAGCAATTTTAAAAGCATACTAGCAATTAATTTAAAATATTTTTACAGTTGAGAACAGGGTTGCGGCGATTTAAATCAGTTGATTTAAATCACTTTATTTTAAATATCAATTTAATCTGCTTTAATGAAATAAAATTGTTCATGTATCTTTAAATAGTGATTTTAAAATATTTTTAAATGTATATTCAAAGAATATATAGAACATAAACAAAAATATTTCATTGAATTGGTGTAACTAGAATACTTCCCTATCTTTATTATTGAAAACAAAGCAAATTAGATTTTAAATAAATCTCTAATGAGCAACACAATAAAATGCAAAGTATGAGATGCTCCTTTTTATAAAATAAAATAAATATTGTGAAAGGATTATAATCACAAAGAAAGAAAATAGTAACATGCAGTGAAATTTCATTAGGTATCCGAACACGTTGAAAGGTCGATTTTCGGCCAAAATTCCCATTTTTTAATTTTTGATGTTTTGGATAGTTCATTCATTTACCTTTCTAAAACATATTTACTTTTGTTGATACATTAATTAGAAGATGAGATATTAATTGTTTTATAACAAACCGGAAGTGGACGTTTAAATAACCGAAAGTTATCATCTAAGGGAGTTAAACATGTCTAAAATTCTCTGAAACTTCATTTTTTCCAAGTTGATATGATGTTAGTATATTTTTAGGAATGTTGTTAAAGTTTAGATACTTAATTTAAGCGTGTGGCAAAACTAAAATTTGATTTTTCTCAAAACTAGACTATGCATAATTTTCACACTACAAACATGATAACTCAAGATATTATCATTCGATTGTTCTGAAATTTTGTGAACACTTTCTTCAAATGTTTCTCTAGTGAATGTACTAGAATAAGGTATATTGTAACAATATTTTTTTATAATTATGGTCTTTTGTTTGAAAAATGACATAAAAAATTTGCTGAAAATCATATAATGATTGTTCAATTAGCTCTAAAATCTCTATTTATCCAAAGAATGTTAAGATTCAAGTACCAGCTCTATTCCCTAGTATGTAGTTTATTTTAGTAATAGTTTTATTTGAATTATTACAAAAGTTTGACCTCTAGCATGTTTAAAGTTCTTAAAAATTTCCTCTAAAAAACAGCACAAATTTCGGTTTTCTGAAAATTCATAATAATTTATACTCAAAAATAATACTCTATTAGTAATCTCTATAAAGTTCAAATCTAAAAAACATATTATGGTATTTCTATAAAACAATTTTTTTTAAAATTGCTCCGGACGGGTTCGGATACCTTAATATTGGAGAAAACTAAATAGTGTTGGGGACAACAAAGTGTTTATATTGCAATAATGTTCAAATGTAAGATAATTAAGTAATACATATAAATGTTCCAAAAGAAATACAAACATCTACATAGTGCAATCTCTTAAACTATGATCTATACTTATAAAAGGCAATGTTTGTGTGTGTGCGCTTACAAATATTTTTTAAATAGTTGTTACATGTTTGAATTAATTTTTTTAATTTATGATTTTTTTAAAGAAAGTACAGCTTAATGACCAGTATGTTGTTTATATATATAATTCTATGACTGTAGGGCTCATTGTCTAATATACAAATGTTAAATATGTTTATAGATTTAAAAAAATCATTAAAATAAAAAAAATCTTGATTTAAATCAAATAAATCGATTTTTTTGAAAAAAATCAAAAAAATCGACAACCCTGGTTGAGAATCAAAGTTGCATTTTAGAATCATAATTCTTGATTGTGGATCAGTAAATGCAAAAAAAATATTATAAAGCAATATTAGCTCTGATCCCTGCATGCTTTTGATTAAAAATGGAATTATTTTGTTTAACATTTTGAATTTTACCTATGTATTAAGTTTTTTACAAATGATTTTATTAGTCTTAATCCTTGCTAATACTCTAAATTTTGTTAAAATACAATTATTTTGTTATTATATGTGTGTTAGTTAATGTTTAGGGTTTTTTAATATTGAAGCAATATAACTTTAACAAGGATAAGTCAATAAGCACCTCTACTTTTTATGATTTATCACAATAACATTACAAAATTTACAATTGCATCATTTTTCAACATAGTCGACTTGCTTTTCAATGCACTTGGTTCATTGTTGCACAAGCTTTCCGATATCCTCAGAAAAAAAGATTTTCATCTTCAGCAGCAAGCCATTGATGCACCACTTCCTTCATCTGTTGATTACAGGTGAATTGAATACCTCTTAAAGTGGGTTAAATGGATATTAATCTGAAAGGCTGATGGCAGGACTGTTTGCAGGATGATCTAGCACCTCGAAATGCAGATTCTGAAGAGTTTGAACAGTGTGGGTGGGTGTTGTGTACCAAAAAAAAATGCCTTCCGACAATTTGTGTTGCATTTGTTTTAAATTGCAGGCTTCAACTTGTTGCAAAGCATATCACTGTAACCTTTACTGTCGGCCCCTTTTCCAGGTAGTATTCCAGAATTAGCCCTTGTGAGTCCCCAAAAAAATTGTGTATCGATTTTCTTGCAAAGGTTTAGCTCTTGAATTTCTTTTTGTCTGGAGATTCGAGGTGTTTCCATCCCATTCTGTGGCATTCGCTCTCTGATTTGAAATGATGAACCTATGTTTCATCTCCAGTGAAGATTTGCTTCAAAACAGTTTCATTTCATGGTCCAGTAGACTGACATATTTTCACATGATTGCACTTATACTCTCCACTGAGTTGTTTTAGGACCCATCTCACATAAACTGTATGAAAGTTGAGTCTGTTATGTATGATTTCATATGCAGAACTATGACTAAAGTGCATATTGTTTGCCACTTCTAATCGCTTGTTGGTTATTCAGAATCGGAGCACAGACTTGCTTGATGTTTGCATCAGTAATGGATGTGCCAGGATGTCATTCTTCACTCTTGTTCGACCGCTTTCCACTGGTAAATGCTTTGCCATGGTGGAACATTACCCTTTATTGTTGAAAGTCTTCTACGGATTTCGGTTCCTGGTAAACCTTTAGACTACTAAAAACAGATTATGGAACACTATTTTTCTTTGGTGTAAATGGAGAACACACAACCATGTTTACAAGGGTGATTATGTTCTGGATTTATCCAGAATGCCTGATTTTTTTACTTTCTCTAATTTAGAACTTCCAGACATTTTCAGAGATTCATTATCTATCTCGAATTTAATTTTAGAAAAATATATCATTAAGATATTTTATCAAATATATAAAAAGGTATAAATTAGTGAAAGTCCAGTCACTTTAAAATTATTCATATGTGTAGCACATAACTATTCTGAATTTTTCGAAATTATATCAGAATTTTGTATCGCGCTCATTTTTGGACATTTTTTTAAAAATGGAGTCGTAGTTACGCCTGTATTTATTTCGCTACAGTGCAAAGCGAACTGAGGTAGTAACACTGAATGAAACCTGCCATAAACACAATGCCATCTAATGGCTGGTGAGCGCACAAAGCCATACAGCCAACCTGTAGATGACTGGAACAAAAGTGTAAATATTTATTGGCTTACCCTCATAATATTGGACAATTGATTTTTTTTTAATGTTTAGCTCTGTGTGTTTGTAGCTTATTGCATCCTGTTTCATAAGTTTCTATGAAAAATAAAATAGATATAATTAAGTATATCCTATAAAACATTTTATAGGTTAAACCAGTGGTTCCCAACCTTTTTGGTTATGCAGATCACCTGTTATATAAAAATATTTTGAGGCCCACTAACTAAATATACAATTAAATATATATATATGTATTATCCGAGTAATTAGTAACACTTACTGTAAAAAGGATTAAAAAATATTGTTTATAAAACAAAAAACTTTATTGTTAATACTTGGCTGTCGCAAAATCTTAAAATCAAGCAGTCAACCTCCAAAATAAAAAAAACTCAGTTGGGTTTTTGACATTCTTTGTGCCAAGGGAGAGTTAATATCTGGATTAAAACTTGACAGTTTCAGCCTTGAGTCACTTTCTACATTAAATTTGTTTTTGTACTTATGCTTCAAAAAAAGTTAAGAAAGCACGTTCACACAGATAAATGGCCAAGAACCCCATCAGATGTCTCACAGGTTGGGAACCGCTGGGTTAAACCATTTTCATGTTTATTTTTAAACTATTAAGTACATTTTAACTAATTGGCTTTGTAAAAAAAAAAATTACAGAAATTTATATTTAAAATCACCAGAATCACCATCAAAATTTGATACTTACTCTATAGTATTGTCATTTTGTTTGTTAATTTTAGGGTCCTGAAGAATCAGAAGGTGAAGATGAGGGAGAAGAAGGTGGTGAGGAAAATCCAACACCAGAAGATGATTCTTTGGGAATGGAACAGACTGAAGAAGAATCAAATGTATGTTTAATATTTTTTCTCTATAATGTAGTTAACAATTGAAGTTTTTTAAGATATTGCAAAGTACAAAAATCCAAATACTGCTAGAGTAAATTTTTGACATAACTCAATGTATAATAGTTATATGAATATATATTTATTATATCCATTTAACTTACTTTTGAGATTAAGACATAGCCATTTTAGAGAGGAGTGGAAAAAAAAAAAGCCCTTGGTCGTGTCAAAATTTCTGGATAAAGAAGTATATTCCCAGTCGTTCTTCCTAGGAAAAACTGTTAGTGAACATTGAACATCTCCATATGAAGACAGATGTATCACCTTGATATATATATATTTCATATGTATGCATGTCTTTTCACTTTTCATAGCCCCACCCTTTTAGAACGCATGTCTGTAATGAATGCATTTGTAAATATCATCAAATTGAGCTATTGGAGCAGAATGCTAAAAAAATGAATTGAAAAGTAGTTGCTTGTTATGTAAAATATATAAAGGTTTGATTAATTTTTTTAATCAAAAATATTATGTAATACAGGCAAAGTAGCTTTAAAATTAAAAAGTCTTAAATTTCATGTTAAAGAATCAGCACTACAAATTCACTCTATTCAGTGATTTTAAGAGGTTGCTTTCACTTCAGAAATCAGTACAGACTTAATTGTTTTTACTTTTTGTATTTTTAAGAGATTATTACTGTTGGACTGCATATATTAACTAAATGTAGAAACTTTAAAAATTATATATCACTCTTTATTTATTTTCTTATCATGAACATCTTTTATCTTCATAACTCTCTTCTCTTTATTTCTTGCTTAATCTTTGAATGAATTGATTGGTCATAAGTTTTACTAATCAGCTTTGACTATTATTTTTTACAGGGTATATTGGACTGCATCCAAAAAGATGACTCAGAATTTGACACCAAAGTGGTAAGAATTTTGTTTGAAATTATTTATATTTTTGTAACATTTTCTCAAGTTCTAACCAGTTTCTTCCTCTGTTATTAAATATAAGTAGCATTTTCAAATTTGAATACAAAAATTTGCTTATTATAGATACAATTTAAAAACATGTTTTAGAATATTTATATTTTCATACATTCAATTTTACAAAGCTTAAAAAAAAAGTGTTTTTTGAAAGTATTGAATAGATAGAATGAAAATTACCTAATTTAGTTATAGGGTCATTCCATGCGAAATGAGCAAATCAGCTGTGGCCAACATGTCACAGATTTCAATGAAAATTATTATTTAAGTTAATCATGTATACCTATAAATAAATGCAAAATATGAAATTTCAGAAACTGTTGCTTTGTTAATTGACATTAAAAGTTGATTCTGACACTAAGTGCAAATTTTCAGAGTCCAAGGTAGCGAGTTTGTAACTCAATAATTCCATAAGTTATTAACATAAATTTTTTTAAAAAAGTTCTTATATTCTTTGGAAAAATATCTTATCAGAAAAGTCACAATGAAATTTAATTAGTGCTTTCATTAAATCTGAGATATTGACAATTTACTTCAGATTTCAAATTATTCTGCTAGCTATAGGAATGAAAAGGCAATAATATATATAGAGAGAGAGAGAGTTTTGGCAATCTGTGATGTCAAGCTAAGTGGCAGTATATATTAAGAATGTTGAATTCTTGTGAGGATAAGTAGAGACTCTGAATATTTAATGTATAATAGTAATATGGATATTTTATTGAATGATATAATATTTGTTGTTTCTAGTTCAATATATTGCTGTATTGCATATTTTTATCTTGAATTTTAGTCCTTTCTATATAGTTATGTTTTATTGTTAGGGTTAGTTTATGATTTTTCTTTCTAAATTCTTTCATTTTAGGGTAAATTACCCTGTTTGTTTTTTCAACTTTAGTAACAGGGATGGTTTGTACAGCAAAATTAATTTAACCTGGCTAAAGCTTGTCCACAGCCAAGCTGCTATATTAATTGTTGAAAACTCCATATACTTGGATTGCCTTTTTCAATACTATTAATAACAAAGTTTTTTTTACATGTTGACATTTAAATGTTTAAACTTAATTTTATGTTCATGGTATCTATAGTATTTTCAATTCTTTAGATTTGTTTTAAATTTGGTTGTATTGTTCAAATAATAACTTTTTAGTATATCATTTGCTTCTTGATATGTCTTGTTTACTTTGTTTCTGTATGATCAGATGTAATAAGTTATATTTCAATTTATTTATATATATATATATATATATAATGAAAAACTATTTAACTAATTTTCTGGTGTAATTTAGTAACTGTTTTTGAATTTCTTGATAAAGAAAACCTAATTTTAGAAAATAATTTTTTTTTTTTTTTTACTTTGAGATCCTTGTTTGGACATAAAGGAATGCTCCTAATTTATTCAAATTGTTTTGCATTATAGATTAAAGTGTCTCTAATATATTTTAAAATTTTCATTATTGCCTTCAGTTTATTTTTGCCACTAGAATAATTTTAATTAAAGTAGAATTTAACCAATTATGGCTGTTTATTGCAAGTGCACCTAGATGGCAGCACGGGTTTTCTTGTTTTATCTTGTCCAATGAAGTCTTTTTGTTTGCTTAAGTGTTTCCTTAATAATTGCTATATTTATACTATTTATGAAAGTGAATTATGTCCAATTGTGGTAGTGAAAGGGAAACTTCCCCCACCATCTGTGATGTAGGAAAAAATTTTCTAGAAAGTTGCCATAAAACCTATTATGTAAAAACAGTAGGCCTAAAAGAACTTGGTGAGTTTGCAGTTGAGGACAGAGAACTATTACATTTGAGATTGGGTAATAAGTTTGAAAAAAATTGTTTTCACCATGAACAAGTGTATTTGCAGAAATACGCCCATTTATTTGGACAAACTTGCTGTGTTCCTTTTAAAAGACATAAAAAGATAGTAAAAAAGTCTCTTAGGGTAATAACACTAGATACTGCAAAAAAATCACTTTGTTACTGCCAGGCAAAAAAATTTGTCCCACATGTGAAATTTTTATAAAAAAAAACTTGCATCAAAATCAAAATGACACTGATTCTGATTATGAAATAGGAACTCCAGAGGAATATTTAGATAAACTTAATAACAGCTTGCAAGGAATGGGAAATTCTCCAATTAAAAAGGTCAGCAAACTTAGTAATGTTCAAAGAAAACAATATGGAAAAACTTAGAGAAAATTGTTTTAGCTACAAAAGAAAATTTGGCCTCTGCTTTACAAGTAAATCCTATTGAAATTGAAAACAAGCACCAGTCTGTAGACTTACAGAATAAGGACTTCTATAGTTTAGTAAAAGAACTTAAGATTAAGTTTGCAGAAATAACATCCCATGCAGACAAAGTCCAGATTTAACCCTGGTTCCAAAAAGCTGGAGTCTTGAAAAAACAAAGAATTTTCCACTACAATGTATTTAGTGAGGAAAGCAAGAAATATTAAAAAGTTATTTGGTGTTCTTGGGGAACCTGCAGCAAAGGCAAGGCGCGAAAATCAGTCAGGGAGATATTTCTGTTATTCAGACTTTTTATGAGTCAGATGACATCAGTCACTTATGTCCTGGGAAGAAAGATTTTGTTAATGTAAGGACAGATGATGGTGAAGTCCAAAAACAAAAAAAGATTGATTCTCTGCAACTTAAAAGAAGCATACCACCAGTTAAAATATAAATATAAAAATTGGATTTAGTAAATTCGCTGATCTGAGACCAAAACACTGCATATTAGCTGGAAGTAATGGTACACATTCTGTATGGTATGTACCATCCATCAAAATATGAAATTGATGTTGTACTCATCATTAAACCTCATCATTCATTGCTAAAAATAATGGAACTATATGTTTGCAGTATAGAAAATCAAAAATGCATATTTGGAGAATGTTCTCAGTGTCCAAACGAAAACTTTCACAATGAAATAGAAAGGTTGGAGGCTTTTCAAAATGCAGATGAAATTATTTACAAACGTTGGATTTCAACAGACAGATATACTTTAATTACACAAGTTGAGTCCACTGAAGAGTTTGATTCATTTGTTGGGTGTATGCCAAGTTTAACAAAACATCATTTTATTTCTAAGTCTCAATCAAAATATCTAAAGGATATGAAACTTAACATCCCTCAGGAAGAGTGCATAGTTCTCCTTGATTTTTCTGAAAACTACTCATTTATTGTTCAGGATGCTATTCAAGGCTTCCATTGGCAAAATAGCCAAGCAACAATTCATCCACTCGTAATTTATGGAAAAAACAGTGAAAATCAGCTCTTGACAGTCTGTATGTGCGTCATAAGTGATCACACCATACATGATTCAGCAACAGTATTTTCATTCCAAACTGCTGTAATCCCTTACATAAAAGAACAATTTCCTTTGGTAAAGAAACTCATTTATTTTAGTGATGGCTCTTCAGCTCAGTATAAAAATCGTAAGAACTTTGCCACCATGAATCTGATTTTGAATTGAAATCAGAGTGGCACTTTTTTGCTACAAGCCATGGCAGAAGTTCATGGGATGGCATTGGTGGGACTGTCAAGCGATTACCAGCAAGAGCAAGTTTGCATAGAACTTACAATAATCAGATTATAACTGCAAAAAATCTTTTCTCCTTCTGCACTGCTACAATAACAAATATTAAGTTCTTTTTTGTTCCTTCAGTAAATGTTATTGAAGTTGAAAGTAAGCTTCAACAACGATTTAATGAAGTGGCAACAGCTATTTTGGAGACACGTAACTATCATTGTTACATCCCCATTTCCAACTGCACATCTAAAATCCTTGTTTCATATTTATCACAATCATCAATGAAAGAAACAAAGGTTTTTAAAAAAGAAAGTTTGGTAGTGAGCCCACAAATCAAATTTCAATATCTTCATTTGTTTGTTGTGTGTATGATAACTGTTGGTGGCTAGGTAATGTGACTGACATTTCACCAGATAGGATCGATTTTCTTATAAAGTTCATGAGTCCACGTGGACCTTCACTACAGTTTACATGGCCTATTTATTAAAGATGACATTTGTTGGGTACCACTTAAAAATATATTAATTAAAATACCTGTTCCATCAAAATCTTCAACTCGAAGGTCCTACAGAATTGAGCAACAAACCTTAAATCAGATAGAAAAGGAAAAAAAAATTGGAGAGATAATGAAAAAACAATATAAATTTTGATAGATGTATTTTAAGTTTAATTTTGTTGAACTTTTATTAATAAAAGTAAATATGTATAATTGTTTTATTCTACCTATATAGTTTATTTTGTCATTGAAATGAATGATTTCACATAAAACTTGAAGAAAATGCTGTTATTTTGAACTTAATTTTAACCTTTAGAAATAAAAAAGCAATTTTGATTTATTTTTTTCAAGCAAATAATAGACATACTGGCCTATATTCCTGTAAAATATGATAGTTGTCTGAGGTTTCCTTCATTTAATTTTTTGTGCCTACATGAAGTGGAAAATTATTTCACACAGTGTCTTAAAGTTTCAAAACTATTTGGAAGACAAAGGAATTAAAAGGCAACTTTAAAAGTAAGGTAATCTTTTTATGACATTTAGCACTTTATTGGATATTAATTTCAACAATGCCTTTAAATTCCTTAAAGCTTGAGAAAAAATTAAAAATGTTTTAATTTGTCAAAAATGAAATATTTTCAGTTTTTACAATTCAGTTCAAGATTAACTATTTTATTTTAAAAAGTAACTTTGAAATAGATAAATAGCACATGTTCCAAAGATTACAACAATATGAAATGTTTTGTTTATATTAAGTTGTTGTTTCATGTCCCCCTGGTCCAAATACTAGGCCAGGTCCATGATACCATGTCGCTCTAACAGTACCACAAGTCCATTCTTCCCCTCACTCCACAGCAGCCTCGCAGAGGCACCAATACAGTCAATGACATGAGCAGGAGAATCAGAACAGGAATGAGTCTTTTCTTTGTCGACGAATTTCAAGCTTTTGATATGGCCAATGCAGTCTGTGCGGATCTTGTACTGGTTCATGACTATGTGCGAGAGGCAGCTGCAATTTCAATCGAGGTACCACATGGGGAGAAGTGTTTTTATTAAGTAGTTAATAAAATACAAGGCTTTAAAAATGCTACATTAAGCAATTATGCAAATGCAGTTCAAAGTGTTAACTCTTCAATTGTTTGAAACTACTAAAATTAATAATATTAAGCCAAAATATCTTGGGTATTTTTATATATGCATAAAGTGAACCTACATACCAAATTTCATAAAAATCTGTTGCTATGTGGCGTCAATTTTCATTTTTGCTCATTTCACATGGAATGTGGCAACTTCAGTAATCCCTAGAAGGAGAATTGTCATCCCCACCCCAGCAGGGATTCATCTTCAGATTCCCTTTGACCCTACCCCCGAGTGGATGTAGATTTTGATCCGGCTCTAAGCCATGTGATTTCTATTTGTGTATATATATATATGTTGTAGTGGTGTTGTGTGTGTCAATAAAACCGTAAAAGGCAAATTGGATCATTATTGGATGTGGACATAAAAACCACACACACATGAGAAGCCATTGCATTTTGGTGACCAAAGATGTGATTCGTACTATTAATTAGTACATGGAACAATTTGTGTCCGAACTTTGGGATTCTGATGCGCGATTCTTCTGATTGAGGTAGATTTCTCAAATTATTTATTTGATACGCTAAGGAAGCGATAAGTTATTTTTTGAAGTTTTGTAAAAGATGGGCTAAAGCTAAAAGAGTGACTGTTAGACAGTTTTTTTCGAAACTTGAAACCAAAATCGAAAGTACAATTGAATTGCCGATCAATGAAAGATTTACTAAAGTAAAAAAAAGTATCTCTTTTTGATTTAAAAAAATCAATTAATTGAAAAAATTTCATTCCTTCATCAGGGCGGGAGGATGTGGCAACTTCAGTAATCCCTAGAAGGGGAAAAGGAGAATTGTCATCCCCACCCCAGCAGGGATTCATCTTGAGATTCCTTGTGTATATATATATACACACAAGTAGTGGTGTTGTATGTGTCAATAAAACCATAAAAGACAAATTGGATCATTATTGGATGTGGACATATAAACCACACACACACATGAGAAACCATTACATGGAATGACCCTATAATGCAAAAATGGATATATAAGTGAATTTAACAAATTTTATTTTTAGTACAGATAATGTCCTTTAATAATCTTTTATTATGGCACTTCCTACTTGTTCCATTAATTATGAACTAATTTTGAAATGTTTTTAGGAATCTGATCGTGGTAGACGATTTGAATTTCTCTTGCAACAAACAGAAATTTTCTCCCATTTCATGACAACTGGCTCTAATGCTGCAAAAGATGGATCTCCTGTAAAATTAAAACCTGGACGTCCAAAATTAAAGAAGAATGATGAGAAGGCAAAACTTTCAGCTGTTGGAGAGTAAGTGCATTGATATATTATTGAAGGAAGTGGACATTTTTCTGATTTTAAATAATCTAAATGATAAAATCAGTTTTATTTATTACAATTTTTATCTTTTATGAAGTCATCGGCACCGTATGACTGAGCAAGAAGAAGACGAAGAATTGCTATTGTCTGCTGCAAAAAAATCTTCTAAAACAGTTACTCGATTTGAAGCATCTCCTTCCTGTAAGCCCTTTTTATTGTACTTAGATTTTAAGCAGTGAAATTAAGTTTTTACATGAAGAAATATTGTCATTCTTTTTTCAAAATCTTGCCTTAACATTTAAGATTTTTTTTGGTAACTGTTTAAATATGTAATTATTTCTAAATTTCTCAAATCAAATGTATTCTAATTTTTTCTTGTTTAAAAAAGATGTTTTAATCAAGTTTCTTTTTCTTTACAGATATTATGAGTGGTGAACTTCGTGACTATCAAGTGCGTGGTCTAAATTGGATGATATCTTTATATGAGCATGGTATCAATGGTATATTAGCTGATGAAATGGTAAGTGTTCCATATATTCAGGTTAAGTGTAATATATATGTTGTTCACTCCATTGAGAAATTATAAGACCACTTAAATTTTGAAAAATATGAAATAAATAAAGGTTCTAATTATAATTTAAACACATGAAATATGATATTAGAACATTTATTAAAATTACGTTTCAATAATTTTGAATGCAATAAATGATTAAGTTTAAAAAAATATAAGAAATAAATAAAAAAAATATCCTGTTAACAAATATAAGACCACTTGTTTAAAAAAAAAAAAAAGTTATGAAAACTAATATGACATTGGTCCTCTATTTTTCCTGGCCATCTCAAACACTCTGTTTTTCAATAAATTGACCATGTGGTTAAGTTCAATTTCAGAAATATCATGTCGTTCTTTTACAATGGCTACTTTCCGTTCATTGACATATGAAAATTGTTTATTATTATTTGCGACATAATGTACCCCAAAGGTTTGCCATAGGTTACAACTCTAGGCTTCTACTTGGCCATGGCAAAATATAAACTGTATGTTTTTTAAACCATCCCTGGGTGGATTTAGATGCATGGCAAGAAGCATTGTCTTGAAAAATCTAGTTCGCCTCACCTAATAAAGGCCCACACAGTATCAGGTGATTTTATAGCATAGCTTGATATTGTATAGAATCCATTAGTTCCGAACATCACATAATTCATCATAATTGAAGGCTCCCCAAACCATTACTGATCCTCCTCTTATTTGTCCACTGAAGCATTCTTTTGGTTCCTTCCTCAAGTCATGGCAATAGTGCTTGCAGCCATCGGGACCGCCAAAGTTAAATTTCTTTTCATCAGAAAATATAATTTGTTATTACTCATCATTCCATGACATATTTTTACTCCATTTCAGTCTTTCTCCTCGGTAATGTGTCGATGTCTTAGATAAATAAAAATTGGTATGAGGTCTTCTAACCCTAATTGTAGATCTGTGCTCAATTTTTGTTTCAATTGGTTTAGAAAAGGGCATTCAAGTTGTATATCAGTTTGGGTTTTTTTATCGTGCCATGACACATGACCGTATTGGGTATTGGCACCCACTTGGCACATTTTACTCCTGCTTGGCATATTTTATTTTCACGTGTTTAGGGAGTATTTGAGAAAGTCTTGGGAAAATCACTCCTGCTGGTTTAGATAAGAGTAAAAAAGTTTGTCAATCACCCTGTGCTGTCAAAATCCTTTTTCTTCCAGATTGTTTTATTTTGAATCTTCTTTTCTAATCATGACATTGTGAATGGCAGTTTGCTTCATTAACCTACCTATTACTCTTTAAAATTTACCAATACCCTTATAAATTAAAATTTTTCTCGCTTTGCTCTTGGATAACTCTTTACCCCACTGCATCTTCAAATAAATCATAGATAATATAATCAAAACCTACGCCTTTGCTTCTCAGATGATGCCTTCACAACGTACTAACTTATGCATTTTATAATGATTTTGATATGATATACAATATGTTAATTCTCTCAGGTAGTCTTATTTAATTTTTAGATAAATGAGTAATTTTAATTAAATTTAAATTAATTTTTAAAGTTGGAATTAGTGCAGGAAGTGTTTCACAATCAATTTTAAATACACTCTAAAAATTTGCATTTTATGTCTTCTCAGAAATGCACCAATCTGTTGGTGGTCTTATAATTTCTTAACCCACTGTACAATTCATGTTTACTTATTGAGATAGTCCTAGAACTGGTTCTAGTACTACAAACAAAATGAAATTTAACTAGTATGTAGTATAAGTAATGCAATCTGTGAAAACTAAAGAAAAAGTAATAGTAAATTTCCATCAGTAGAGTGGTATTGCAACAATATCAGAGCTGATTTTTGCGGATTTTTCATTACTGAAGCAAAATGAAATAGTTTATTTGAGGGTTTTTCCCTTATGTAGTAGTATAAGTTTAATTAAAAATGCTGCTGATATTCAGTTCTGAATGTAAAGTTTTTTATCATTCAAAATACTGTTTTTATGCAAGATAGTGCACCAACTCTCGCTACTTTTTCTTGTTTTCGTAGAGCACATCACTTGTACTGCATTCAGGTTAAATTTTGTTTTGTTTGGAATGAAGACAGTGTATTGAATGTCAGTTTGAGATTGAAGCATAATTTTATGCTATATTGATTCTAATCTGATTTGTTTATGAAATTTTGTTTATTTGGGCTTTTATTTTAGAAGAAAATAATATATTATTGTGATTCTAATTGTCTAAAATATAATATTTTAATCTTTTTATAGGGTCTGGGTAAAACTTTACAAACAATCTCACTTCTTGGATACATGAAGCATTATAGAAATTCCTCTGGACCCCATATGGTCATTGTACCAAAATCAACTCTAGCTAATTGGCGGAATGAATTTGAACGATGGTGTCCATCTATACGTGCTGTTTGCCTTATAGGTGATCAAGCTACTAGAGTAAGTTTCATTTGGACATGCACTTTCTAAACTGCCTTCCCCCCCCCCCCATATTGTTTATTTTATAAACTACTTTTTATGATACTTTTCAATTACGGTATGGTAATTTATCATATTAAGCATCTTTGATTTTGCACAATTATTGTAATATCAAAAAATACTTATAATATGAAAAATCTTAGAAAATGCTGAATTTTCTTAATTCTGTATCACTTCCACATTTCTGAATATAGCATGAATATGTAACCAAAGTGTACAAACTGTATTAGGGAATCCATTAAGAGTTTAAAAGTCATTAAATTTCTTAATTTTAAATTTTGATTGATTTGTTAAGTTTTTCCTGTGAGATCTATACATGTATAACATACAGGTACAAAAATGAAACGCATAAATATTTTATTTCTATACTTTAACTCCACCTGCTTTTTTAAATATAAAATATACATATATTCAAGAGGTATTTGGTTAGTTACCTTGTTGATTTCTGTAACTTTATATTATACCAAAATATAAATGTGTTAACTTTTAGGTAGTTAGTGATGTAATAATTATAACATATGAAATAAAAATTGGAACATATATACGGTTTTATTTGCTACTTTATGGACGGAATCGACCACTTTCAAAAATTGATTGTCTTAAATTGTATAATAATGGTGTTAGAACATTATAAGTTCAGATTATTTTATTAAAACTTGATAGTTTGATTTTTATAATTAAGTTTGTGAAATTCTTTAAAAAAGGAAATGCACTAATATTTAAATGTTGTGTATTACTTGAAATTTATTGGATTGTGTTTAAGAATTAATAAGTTCAATTAACATTCCCATTCAGCTTAATTAGTAAAAAAACTGCTGTCTAACCAAGTGGCTAAGAAAAAAGAACTTTTAAAAAAATAATTGTATCCCCCCCCCTATTGAAATAGAAACTTAATGTAAAACTGAAAACTAAATACCTTTTTCAAGTTCTTAAGTACTATGTTGTAACAGGTGTTATACATACAAGTTGCTTCTTTAAATTTTTGTCATATTTTCAGATTTTTATGTGCTTCAGCCCTCCAATTAATTTTATCCAATATCTTTCATGTTTGAAAAATTAGCTTACAAACCATTTTTTAAAAAAATGGATAAACCATTTTTTTTATAATTAAATCTCTGCAATTAGATTTTGTCCATTAAGTCTTAAGGACATGCATTAATAAATATGAATTGGATATTTTGGGGCTCAATTTCAAGAACAGGAAAACTGAAATTATTTTCATTGCTATTAGTAAATTATGCCTTTATAATTATTATTTTTAACTTGTTTTCTCTATTCTTTTAGTCTGCTTTTATAAGAGATACACTGATGCCTGGTGATTGGGATGTGTGTATAACATCCTATGAAATGATCATCAGAGAAAAAGCTACTCTTAAAAAATTCAACTGGCGTTACATTGTGATTGATGAAGCCCATCGTATTAAGAATGAAAAGTCTAAGGTTTGTTGAAATTTTTAAACGTGCATTTGGTTAGTTGTTTTATTACTTCATTTGAGTATTTTCAAATTAAAATCTGTATTCCTTTTTACTAGCTATCTGAGATAGTGCGAGAATTTAAATCTACAAACCGGCTGTTACTTACTGGAACACCTCTCCAAAACAACTTACATGAACTTTGGGCCTTGCTGAACTTTTTACTTCCTGATGTTTTTAATTCATCTGAGGTAGGTGGCTGTTTATTATGTTGGTATTTTGAAGTAAAATAAAATTGTGTTTTTGTATGATATATTTTTGAAACATTTTAAAATGTTCATTTGTATTTAGATGTTCAATCTTATACAAGCATAGAACCACTTAGAAACTTTTGTGAACTTCCAGTTTAAATAAACTTAGATATTGAAATGCATTATGGACATTTTTATATAGAAGTAAAGCTTAAAAGCAGTAATACCCTAACATACTCAAGCTTGGAAGTTACATGGTTCCTTATTTTCTTCCCCAGTTAAAATATTTCCCATTTTAGAATACAACAAAACTTGATATTCTACATCAGAATATTATCAAGTCACTCATGCAATAGGAGAAGTTGTCGATCTTGCCCTGGCAATTAGATTTCGAAGTTGATAGCAATGGCTTCTGTAAACTGATAGTCCTGCATAGCAAAGAGCTGACTGTCAATGTTCTTGTAAAGATACATGGGTAAATTGCTACTATAGAAGCAGACCCTTCAAACCCAGATCCACCTGAAAAGCAAATGACATTTCCAGGCTTGATGGATCTGTGCTTGATTGAAAAGGGTTACAAATTCTGGAAACAGTTGACTCTAACGAGAGACATATTTTAGCTATGTGGCAAGAAGTAAAAAAATTATTCTTGCAAGAAAAGATTAGAAACTTGCAATTATTCTTCTAGAAAAAAAGTCATTGATTCGTTAGACAAGTTTATTAGATTTTATGAAGTCATTGACATGGAAATAACTTTGTTTTGAAGGACACTTTTAGGTAAACTTTCAGTCTACAGTGCCCACTTTCTTCTCGCCAATTTTTCTTGGCACAATTTTATTTGCTGGCGCCAAACACTGTTTGGGATGCGCAGTGCACTTTTCATTGCTGTACTGCGTATGCTTCATTTGAAAAGGAGCGATTGAGCACGCAATGCCTTCGGCATTTCAAACGCGTACCGGGCATTTTTTTTTTTTTAACTTAAAAAAACATCGGCGACTTCCCTTTCTGGAAAGCGGGACACTAGTAGCTTCGCTTATTCACTGAGAAGCGGAAACACAGAATAACATACACAATTCTGAACCTAAAAGTGACTGGACATGTTCAAAAACGAGAAAAGTGTAGTTAAAACTTCACATGCCTATTTTAAATGTCCAATTGCTGTTTACACTTAGGACACTGGTATCCGCTTGCTATCAATCCCTGATCCACACACTTTGAAAGGAAACCAATGCCATAATCAACAACAGCTGTACGAAGCGCACGTAACAAAATGATAAAATCAGATGAAAATCAAACTGACAAAACAAATTCGAATCGTAATATCGTGCCATGCGCAAAACACCGATGAACATATCAATTTCCGCGCATGTGCACATCTCGCTTATTAAAATCGTCATTGCGTAACCAAAACAATTATCCTCTCCGTTCTTGGCGGCAGAGAGTTGGCAATCCTAAGAGGAACGAAGTAAGTGGCCACCATAGACTGAAAGTTAACACACTTTTATTTTAATATTTACTTTTTTATTTCATTATACATGAAAACTTCTCTCTTTATTACAAACTTTTCTTCCAAATAACTATTTTTCAAATCCTTGCCTCTAGTTGATTAAAATTTGCATGTATTTATAAACAAACTGAGACTCTAACTTACATCCTTTTTGTTGGTCCCTTCTATCAGGTAACTTTGGTTATTACTATGCCGAAAACGTCAAGTTGAGTTTGAAGTTACCTTAGGTAAAATGTATAGGTTATTGTTTAAAAATGATCATCAACCAATGGTTTCTCATCTTTCCAGTTTTTCTAACAATTATGAATTCATCAGAAGATGGGACAGAATTATTCACTAACCGATATCAAGAACAGTTTTTTGAATAGATATATTTATAAATTACCTTCTATTTCTTTAATCATTGACTATTTTTATATTATAGGATTTTGATGCTTGGTTCAACACAAATAACTGCTTAGGCGACACGTCACTTGTGGAACGATTGCATGCTGTAAGTGTTTTGTCCCTTTTAAGTGATTTTAACTTATTTGTTAATTTGCAGCAATATTGTTTACAATTCATAACTTCAGACTGTGTGTATATATTTTTTCGCCTCCTGATAGTTCATGCTAACCATGGGAAATTAGAAAGATAAGACACTAATAATTATTCATTTGCCATAATGACTTAAGAAATGCATATATGTATTCTTATGTTGACAATTATAAGAGAAGTGGTTTTGCAATTAAAAAAAAGCCTGTTGACAGGTACTGTATTATTTCCCAGACATGTTTTCAATCTGTATTATCATCATTATATTTCTTGTAGGAGAGATTGCTGCTCAGCATGCTATTCATAACGTTGCTTTCTAATCTAGTAAATCATTTAAAAATTTTAAGTATCCACCACAGTTTATCAATTTTACCTGACTTGCAATGCCTTGAAATTGTCACTATTGCTGCAGAACTTTGTTTTTCTGTATTGAAAATAATCTGTAATGTTTCTCATTATCTCCATAGGAGAAAAAAATAATTCATACGTATAACTGGAATAACAGTTTGCTGTGAATTATTTTTTGGTACAACAAGTATAGTATGTCTAATTTGGAATTATTTTTTAATAGGTTTTAAGGCCTTTCTTGTTGCGTCGTCTAAAATCTGAAGTAGAAAAGAAACTTCCACCTAAAAAAGAAATTAAAGTTTATGTGGGCTTGAGCAAAATGCAGAGAGAATGGTATGTATTTGACAGTAAACAAGTTCACTTTAAACAATATCAAAGCAAATTTCTGATTTTTTGAATGCTTAATAGGTATACAAAAGTACTGATGAAGGATATTGATGTTGTGAATGGTGCTGGAAAGGTAGACAAAATGAGGTTGTTGAACATTTTGATGCAGCTTCGTAAATGCTGTAACCATCCATATTTATTTGATGGAGCTGAACCAGGTAAGAATTTTAAGAATATCTGTGATATGATTATATCATGTATTTGTTCATATATAGTATATATATTATCAGCAATTAGTTGCCTGCATATTAAATATTCTTCGTTTGTTAGGTCCACCATATACAACTGATGAACATTTAGTATATAACTGTGGAAAAATTTGCATTTTGGACAAATTGCTTCCAAAATTGAGGGATCAAAGCTCTCGTGTTTTAATATTCTCACAGATGACAAGAATGCTTGACATTCTGGAAGATTATGTCTTATGGCGAGGATTTCCTTATTGTCGTTTGGATGGGCAAACGCCTCATGAGGATCGAGAGGTATGTTATTGGGTTATTAGAATGATAATTGGAATGTATTAATTTCTCTTGTTTTTGTAGATAAAATGGCAACTTTCCCAAGTAATTAATTCTAAATTTTGCTGCAGAAAATATTTTTAATGGTATTTCAATGACTGAGGATATGTTTAGAAAGGTTGAATCATTTATTAACATAAGATTTAAAAAATAGGCTTTTAACAGATTAATTAATGAATTAGTTGATTTGACATGTATTTATTGATCATAAATTTTTTTCTTTGGTATTTGCTAATTATGTGAATATGAACCTTAAATCCCCATTATTTGTTTAATCTAAGTTATTAACATTTAGAGTAAATTGTTTTGTATGAAAGTAGCTGCCCAGTTATATCTTAGCCTTTGTTTTGTCATGTATAGTATCTTATTTGGTTGTAATTTATTAAAGTGCCTATTCAAATGTTTATTATATTTTTAATCCAATTGTAGCGTCAAATCGATGAATTCAACAAACCTGGCAGTGAAAAGTTTGTCTTTATGTTAAGTACTCGTGCTGGTGGCCTGGGAATCAACTTAGCCACAGCTGATATAGTTATTCTTTTTGACTCTGACTGGAATCCACAAGTAGACTTACAAGCTATGGTAAGCATAAATGAAAAAAGTGTATTTTATTTGTTGCGATTTTATACATACATATATTAATTTATGTAACAGTAATAAGAAAGTGTTCGCATTCTTATGTGCATTGTTCTTATAGGATCGTGCCCATCGTATTGGTCAAACAAAGACTGTCAAAGTGTTCCGTTTTATTACTGAGAACACTGTTGAGGAAAGAATTGTCGAAAGAGCAGAAGTTAAATTAAGATTAGATAACGTCGTTATTCAGCAAGGTAAGTATTGTCTTGAAAATAAAATTTGTATATTAATAATAACGGCCTTGCAATTGTAGGCTAATAGAGGATTTGATTTTCACGAGCAATATTTATTGGATCTAACAGCTATATATTTTACTGACCAGCAATTATTTCTGTTTTAAAATGTTCAGATCTGCTTGAAGTGTAGTTTTTCAAGCTTTTTTTTCTCCTTGTGGGAATTCTTATCTATTTCTTGATTTGTCAGTACAAAGAGCAGAAGTGAAGTCATTTATTTAAAAGTATATCATAATCTATTGCTGCTCTTATTGCATATGTTTGATTAAAATGTATTGATAATTATGCATGTGTGAATGCTTTTACAGGCCGATTAGTTGATGCCCAAGCAAATAAATTGGGTAAGGAAGAAATGCTGGGTATGATTCGACATGGAGCTGACCACATTTTTGCGTCCAAGGAGAGTGAAATTACTGATGAAGACATTGATGCAATTTTAGAAAAGGGTGAAAAGAAGGTAAAATGAATGTTTCTTTTTAGAATTTTTAATTGGTTTATTAATTATAGTATTTAGATTTGAAAAAGGTTTTATTAAAAAAAGATTTATTAAAAACTTTGACAGAGACAACTGGAAATCGAACAAATAGTTCTTATTTTTGCATTCTACAGTTCTGTGAGAATTGGATTTATAATAATGTTAAAGATAAATTAATATAAGGTAATCCTATTTATCAATTTAAAAGAATATTATTTTGATTGGTGAACAACTAATAATTCAAAATGAAAAATGCATTTTGAAAAATAAACAAGCATTATCTTTTGGCTTTAATAATCTATAATAAAGTTAATAATTTATATGATGAAGTTATAAAAACTGTTATTTATTATTAACATGGATTCTGTTGTTACATATATATTTATTTGATTTCTTAAAATTATGGTAAAAATCCTATGGTTATGTAACCATAGTCATTAAAAAAGTATTTTTATTATTTAGGAATGATACTAAAATTGTTTAATTGTTTTTTATAATAACGGCAAAAACTGTAAAGATCTTAAATTTGAACTTTGAAGAAAAAAATCCTTTCTAGTGACACTTTACTATCTAAAATACTTAAATGTGAATTGGTGATGGCTTTTAGACTTTCATTCTTTAATCGATATCAACATACAGATTCTCATAACGTTTTATTATTATAACAGAATTTTTATTCAAAACTCTTAAGGGTTTTTAAGTGCTCATCTGATAGAATATTAAAACCACTTTTCTATATATTTAGAAATATTTTCTTAAAAATAAAGTTTATAAATGTGAAATTCAGACCTGTTATCTCATTTCTTTGTGTTTGTTAGTTTTACATTAGCTTTATTAAGTTATATGGTTACATGATTAATAATCATTGTTTTTGTTTTTTTTAACCAGACTGCAGAATTGCAAAGTAAACTAGATGCAATGGGAGAAAGTACTTTGCGAAACTTTACTCTTGATGCACCAGTTGAAAGTGTGTATCGCTTTGAAGGTGAAGATTATCGAGAGAGACAAAAGGTGTGTATTTTCACCTCATTTCAGAGTTATTAATCTTTTGTTTCAAAAGATGAAATATAATGGTTCAAAATAATACATAATTTTAAATTATTTGTAATATTACTTAATTTTCAAATTTATTTTCGTATGTAATATTATATTTTCTGTTTCAGACTGCTGGAATTGGGCACTGGATTGAACCACCGAAGCGAGAACGTAAAGCCAATTATGCCGTTGATGCCTATTTTAGAGAAGCTCTTAGGGTCAGTGAGCCAAAGGCTCCAAAGGTAAGAAATGCAGTGGGTTTTTTTTTCTGATTTTTCCAAGATAGGCTACCATTTTTTAAAATTTTCTCAAAACAAATAGCGATAAGAAATTTGACAATTTTTGCCTATTCTGAACATGTACCAGTAATTAAAATCGCCATTGCTTTGATGCTTATTATTTATGAAAAATGTGCTGTTATTTATAGAGATTCAATCTCTGATTTTTAATGTATTATTTTTAGGCGCCAAGACCTCCTAAACAACCTACTATTCAAGACTTTCAGTTTTTCCCTCCACGGCTGTTTGAATTGCTTGACAAGGAAATCTTTTACTTCCGAAAAACTATCGGCTACAAGGTTTGTAAATCATAATGTTTTTCTCTAATTATTACAAGGTAATTAATATGTCTGATTTATTGCTGGCATTTTAAAAAATTGCGCTATTGGACCTTTAAGCCTTTAATTTTTCGAATTAATATATATGGTTTCATTTGATAGCCGAAACCCTTCTGAACATTTTAAGGTATTGCACATGTGTGTACTTTAATTAGTTTAGAAAATATAATCGGAAACTTATAAATCACTGTTGACGTTTTATCAGCTGTTCAACAGTTTTCAGATGTCACTGCTACAGCTAGTAAATAACCTTTGCTGTAGTTTATTTAATTTATCTCTTTGCTTCGGGAGAACGATACCTACAACTCGACAGTGCTCTTTGAGTTGTTTGTTTACCAAACTGTGTTTCAAATCTCTTTTTTCAGCGAAAATCATAACTTTTTTCATATATTTTTCAGTATTTGAAAGCTTGATAAGTGACTTTGTTACTGACTGTTTAGTTACTAAAATGAATCCAAAGGTAAACAGAAGATCAGGAATATGACCAAAGAAAACTCAGTTTCGAGGTAATCGGCACAACAAAGGATGGCAAAAAGAAAGTGGAAACTGATCGAATAGAAGTGCATTCTTTCGAAAATTGGAGGTGAATGAAAACAATGACCTACTGCTCACTAATGATTAAAATGAATTTAAAAATTATAGAATTATTAATTTATCCATTTTTAAAGAATTTGAATCCTTATTGTGCTGTGCTCAATGTTTTGGAAAAATTAATATAATTGAAAGTGCAAGGTATGGTTTTTCATCGGCATTCAAAATATCTTGTGAAAGTTACAATGATGAAGAAATTCTAAGATGGTAAGGATAAAAAAATGTTCCTGCTATCAATAGAATCTGTATTCTGTATTCGCAATGCGAATGATTGAGAAAGGTGCAAAAGCTCTTCAGAAATTGTCTAGTTACATAGCCCTTCCTACACCTGTATCCCAAAAATCGTACAACGGAATTAATGACAAGATTCTTCGTGCAACAACTGTCATTGCCAATTCATGTATGAAGAAAGCAGCTCAAGAAGAACTTTTAACTGGAAGCTCAGATATAATGGTAAGTGGGAATGGAACTTGGAAAACTCAGGGTCACTCCTCTCTTGTTGGGGTATGTACCCTGATAAGAGCTGAGAGTGGGAAGGTTATTGGTCTAGATATAATGTCTTACTACTGCAAGTCATGTGAAGTTTCAAAAAACATTGTATTCTGACAAATCAAAATCCAGTTATCAGCAACGATAGTCACGTCATGCCAAAAAAACCATTTTGGATCAGCAGGTAAAATGGAAGTTGAGGGAATGAAAAAAAAATTTCAAAGATCTGTTGCAGAGAGAGGTGTTGGGTATTTATCTTGTATAGGTGACATTGATGCACTTTGTCTACAGATGCTGATCTGCAACATCACTTTTGACCCACGGACAAAAACTTGTGATGTAAATATAATTGGGCAAAAACCAACAGTTGAGAAAAGTTCAAGTATAAAAGTTCTGTTCTAAGAGCAGTAACTTATGCGATAAAGCCAATATTTAAGGCCTTATCGAATCCAACACTATTAAAAAGATATTTAGGAGGATAGACTCAGAATACTAATAAGTCATTAAATTCTCTAATTTGGAATTTTTGTTCAAAAATCACCAATTCTTCAAAAAAAAAAAAAATCCACAAATTGCATCCAATTTTGTATGTATAGTTTTTAATAGTGGTAAAAAGGGCATCTTAAGTGCGTTAATGGAATTGGGCACTGGTGAGCAGTTGATTAAGGATTCTCTTCTTTGGGATAAATAACAAATCAAGTTAGCTGATAAATGCTGCAATAAAGCAACCCTTGAAGCCTGCAGAGCGAAAAAAAGACTTAAAACAGCTGGGGAAAAAACTGCTATGAAATCCCATGGATATAGAAGTTTGGTAAGCAATTTTTTACTTTAAAGTCTTTTCTGAAAACTACATTTTCAGAGCTTGCGTGCAGGATTAAAAAAGAAAATGGCTCGTCGTATCACTATGAAATTTTCCAGGTATGTTTATACACACATAATAAAGAAAATCAAAGCATAATTATGTATAGTTTTTTTCAGTGCTTGCTAACCTGCTTATAATTTTTTAAGCAAGGTATCATATTTCAACAACCTTAAAAGTAAAAAAAAAAAGTTCAGTAAACCTATATGAATATTTATCACTTTGCATAATTTTCAAGCTGTATTATTTGAGACAACTTATTGTTCGACAAATTGTACAGAATGCGTGTACTTTACACATACATTTGCAATACTGAAAATTATTTCACTGACTTGAAAATTTGTATTTATGAGGATATGTCTTAAAAAACTAGGGTAAAAAAATCTATTAAATTCAATTATTCCTTCTTACATTAGGAAGGGTCGCACTTGAACAACTTTAGAGTCCCTTTTTCACTGTTAAAGGTCCTATAGCCGCATAAGTAATTTATAACTTTTCAAAAATTTGTTCGCACTTTTAAAAAAATGTCAGTCAATGTGTTAGCATAGAAGGAAAATTTTTTAATAATCAGTTTGGAAAATTTTATTGTTGTGTAAAATGTTCAGGCACAAGGTACTTTTGTCCACATTGTGCATTTCCTTTGGTTCTTACTGTTTTTATATTGTAATCCTTGCATGAGTTTCTCCTTTTTTAAAGTATATTTCTTTTTAATCATCTCAGGTTCCTAAGAATCCAGATTTAGGGCCAGATGCAGCAGTTTTTCAAAAAGAAGAGCAAGAAAAAATTGATGAAGCAGAGCCTCTTACTGAAGAAGAGATTGCTGAAAAAGAAAGGCTCTTGAATGAGGTATGAATTGCATAAAAAAATTGTGTTGCAAATTCTTTGTTTTATTTTCCTGTTTTTGGGAATTAGGCCAATAAGTTTTGTTCACTTCTTTGCCTCAAAATAACGCTTTATTGAGTTTATATAAGTTTGCATACTTCAATCAACTTACCATAAAATAATGCAATGGAATATTGAAAATTTTCTATTCCAGTTGAATATTTCCATTCCACAGAACGCACAATTTTCGTGAGCTCAAAGTGTGAAATTAAATATTATAGAACAGTTTGATTTTAGATACAGTTTTCTCTTGTGAAATGCACATGGTTGTTTCAGTAATCTCGAAGAAGTTCAACTTTAAGTAGCTACTTTTAATAAACCTAAAAACTTCTACTCATCTTTTTCAAATTATTTATGGCTGTACTAAAAGTTTCTTGCCATCTATAGATCTGCAGTACTGAAGTGAACTTGGAAACATGAGATCTTAGCATTCTATGTTGTATTATGTAGAGTATGAGAGCAGCATTTCTAAATAATATAGATTATTTTGATGTTGAATGCGTGGTTTGTATCTAAATTAGTTGTGTAAATAAGTGGCTCTGTATTCGTGTTATAAACTGAATTGTTTAGAATCTAGCACAAAGGTACCCAAATGGTAATTAATAATGGCAAAACAAGTTTTAAGGCCCCCCCCCTTCTCATAATGAAACTGTTGATGCTTTACTAATGCTAAGTTTGAAATTTTGATGAAAACTTTCTATTTTTCCTTATTGATTTTAGATATATCTGGGTCTCAAGTTCTTTCTAAAAAGCTGCAGTTTATTTGGTTCAAAAATTGCAATTTGAAAATGTTTAATTCTATAGCTTGAATTGAAAATAACTAAAAATTCAATAATAGCTATTTTAAACAACTCACAAATTTAAATGATTTAACTTCATTAAAACTACTTATAAGATATATGAACCAGCTGGTCCCCAAAATCAGCTAGTTAAACCAAAAGAGTTAAATTTGAAGCATGCAATATCTGATTTTAGAAAAAAATAAGTGCATCAAAAGTTCAGCAATATTTCTGTAAATATCTTTAGGGTAGTTGCCATGCCAGTAAATAACTGTTATAATTTTTCGTTACTACAATTAAAGGAAAGTTATGTTTAAATCTTGAGTCGTGTAATATTACATCTCTTCATAAAATGTCTCTATTATTTTAATTAAGATATGCAATGATTTTTTTAAAAATTCCAGAGAGAAAAAGTTCTCAACTAAAGAGGTTCACAAAAATTTGGAATTAGGCCGTAATTATTTTTTAAAAGCATTTTTAGTAAATTTATATAATCTGTGTTTTTCATTTGTAACAGATCCTTTATTATTTTTATGTTGCTAGTCTATATGTATTTTTAAAACAAATTTTTTTTGTTTAAGAGTTTTCCTTTGCATAATTTCAATGCTCAATTTTATGCTTTTGCAGGGTTTTACCAACTGGTCTAGAAGAGATTTCAATCAGTTCATTAAAGCCAATGAAAAATATGGCCGAGATGACACAGAAAATATTGCTAAGGAAGTAGAGGGAAAAACTCCAGATGAGGTGAGTGGAGATTCACTTATTATTGTTTGTTACAATTAGTAGATTAATGGTAAAATACATTATTTAAAATTAATTCAAAATTGTGTAATTTTTATTATAAATTGAACTTTTATTGAAGCAACAAATTTTTTAAAAATGAGAAATCTGCATTCATAATGTGCTGCAGATCATTCCTTTTTCTCATTTTACAAAACTTTGCATTCATAAGAATTTTGATGCTCTAAGATGACAAATAATCATGATTAAACTTCAAATTTCGTATACATCAAACATTATAGCAATTTTATAGGACAGCCAAAATTGCATAAATAATTGTTATATGTTCAATTTTAGTATTGTAAGAAATTCCTTTCATGTGTATTATTTTTTTATTTTTAAGAAATAAAGGGATCACCATTTAAAATGCATGCTTGAAACAGTGCATGCTTTTTTTTTTAACTAAAGTAGTTTTCTTTTCTGAATCGCTATAAGTGCATTAGTCTTTGTGATTTTTACTTTTTGTTAAATGCTTTCTTCTCTTATAGGTCATGGAGTATTCTCAAGTCTTCTGGGAGAGGTGTCATGAATTGCAAGATATTGAAAGAATTATGGCTCAAATTGAAAGAGGAGAAGCTCGTATTCAACGAAGAGCCAGTATTAAAAAAGCTTTGGATGCAAAGGTAAATAAAGGCAGATACTGTTTGTATGCAGTATTTTATTTTGATATAAATTTTTACCCTCATTCTTTGAAAAAGTATTGATACAATTTTTCTTTTTTTTCCAGATGGCTCGTTATAGAGCTCCATTCCATCAACTCAGAATTGCCTATGGCACAAATAAAGGAAAAAATTATACAGAGGAAGAAGATCGTTTCTTGGTATGCATGCTGCACAAATTAGGTTTTGATAGAGAAAATGCATATGATGAACTACGTTCAGAAATTCGCAAAGCACCTCAATTCCGCTTTGATTGGTTCATCAAATCCAGAACTGCGGCTGTAAGTACCAATGGAAATATATTTTTTTTATTAAGAATCTAAATTAAGAATATTAATATTTTTCAGCTACCACCCATATAACACTTTTCCAGAATTCAGGAAATATCCAAATAACATGTATAAGCTTTTTAAAATCAAAAGATATCTTATTCAAAATCAAACATTTAATTTTGAATGATGGATTAGCTTTAGAGAGTAAAAGATGTCTTGTTTGAAATGTTTCATTCATACGTGGATGCTTTAACAGTTTTGTCAGTAGACTCTGTAAAGCGTGTATCACACAGAGAGCTATCCTAAGCTGTTTTCATCAGCATGAGCGCAATGCCACTTACCAAAAAAGTTTGTAGCACATGACGCATTGAGAAAACTGGTCATACAGGATTTTGGTCATCGTTGGGACGAACTACGTCACCGTCAAAGTCACACCCGATTGGTTTGAATTATTGCTGCTGACGATTTTCCATCAGCATCGTGTGCATTTTCAGGCCGGTTGAATACAGCCCACGATTTCTGTCATCTTGTCTAACCGGTCATGTGCTGCAAACTTTTTTGGCGAGAGGCATTGCTCGATAGCTCTCCGTGTGATATACACTTAAGTACGTTTTTAATTTTTGTATCTATAGATCCCTAAACTGTAATGGTTAGAATTTTGTTTAAATACCTCTTAAATAATTCCATCCTTTCGTGTGAAAGAAAATGCTGATTTGATGTCGGCTCAAAATGGTAGAAAGTATCATGTGTTATAATAACATTAAATTGAAATGAAACTACAATCCAGTCATTAAGATATCTTGCCTGAAAACAAGTAATGTTAAGTAACAGATTTTTTTCAAAAAGCTCAGATCAAAAATTAGATTAATGGTGCATAATAGCAATGATAAAGAGAATGTTCTTTAATGCATATTAATGTGTCATACTTTTGGTAAAAATTTTTCATGAAAATATTGCTCTTAATTACAAAGTTACTAAAGAATGAAGCACATGCTTTTAATTCTTGGAATCTAGCATTTCTCTTTGTACAGAGGCTGTTTGCACTTTTTTAGATGATTTTGTTTCACAATAGGAAAAAATTGCCTGCATGGAAAAATTTATTTTTATGACAATTACATTTTTGAAGTCAGAATTGCATCAAGACAAAGCAGGCAGCATGTATCACGATCCACTGTTAATTTCCTGAATAAATAGAGCAAGAAATGACCATTAAGACCTGATATTTCTGCTAAATCTCCTGATGGTTTTACACTTTTGAACTTTTAAAAAGTGCATTATCCAAACATCAACCTCTAACCTTTTGTGGAATCCTCTCCTTTTGTCCATTTCTCTGTTCAAAAAGGAATGGAACAAAATACATCTTCCAATAATACAAATGGCATTATTGTTATGGGTGTTACTATGTAGAAAGATTGTTAAGAATAAGGGGTTATCAAATTGAACATTTAAAACACACACAAACAAAAAAATTGTAAAATAGTTCTGTAAATACCATAAAAATTCCCTAAAAAAATGTGCAAACAGCTTCTGTATAATATGAATATTCTTAGCATAGCATATTTTTAGAAGCTTAAAACCATGACCATCTGTTAATTAAGTGTTTTGTAAAGTACTTTGGATAAAAAAAAAATAATAATAATTTATGTCATGATTTAGCCCCTTTTTTGTCCCGTGCTCTGCTAAAAGCAGTGTCAGTACAGGGTTCGTACTCCTCCTGAAATTCCTGAAAAACTCCTGAATTTTGCTTTTTTTTCCTAAGGGCCCTGAAAACTCCTGAAAATTGTGTTTTTTATCCTGATATTTCTTTTTGTCTCCTGAAAAATTACAATCGAAGAGCAAAAGATAAAATTGTGATAAAACATAAAAATGACGTTTCCGTTTTTCCTTATTGATAGAAAGTCGCTGGAATCCGGAATTCTTTAGCCCCGAAAGAGTCTGTTCCAAGTCACCTCAATCGGGAAAGATGGGAGAATTGATATTTAGTATACTTTTTTGCCAATTTTATAAAAATTGTCCACACTACCCCCTACTCCCCTAGAATTGATTTTTTTTTCACGTTATCTCCTGAATTTTCTGTGCTGTACTCCTGAAAATATCCTTAGAAACTCCTGTATTTTACTATCATATATACAGTATGAACCCTGTCAGTAGTAATATGATTTACAATAAATAGTTGCAACATTTTTTAATGTCAGATTAATTTTATTTCATATTATATTGGAATACTATATTCTCTAATTCAAATGTCATTTGTACTTAATTTTTAACAATCAAATTTTATTTTGAACTTTTTTTATATAAATCTAGGAACTACAAAGACGTTGCAACACCTTGATAACACTCATTGAAAGAGAAAATCAAGAACTTGAAGAAAAAGAAAAGGCAGAGCGAAAGAAGAGAGGTCCAAAGCCTGGAATTCCAAAAGTAGGTTTTAGTTTAATTTTTAAATTATGCTAATGAAAGTTATGTTAACTCATTACTTGTCGGGGTTTTATTCTTAGTCTTCGTATAGAAAGCAGAATTCTTTGTATGAGCGTACATGTATGGATCGGGAATCCATCAGAAATTGTTAGTTTTACAAAACTACTTCTGTATGTCAGGCGAGTAATTAAATTTGGATGTTATTGTCTGTTTAGTTTGATCTGGCTAAAAAATTTAAAGAAAAAACATCTTGAAATCCATCTTACAGTTTAGGCAGTCAAATATCTGAGTATTCCACAGATATTTGACTGCCCAAACTGTAAACTGGAGAAAACTCACTTTCTCCTTTCGATAGAGATTCCATTTCACTTTATTTTTAGATTCTTGAGGATTTAGTTGATTATTTCTTCAATATAGGCACAGAGACATTTAGTGTGAATACATAGCAACATTGGGAAGAGATATTTTTGTACTATTGCTCATCAGATACAAACTTATAAGTTTGCTTTATTGATTTTTTCCAAATATGTCAATAGTGATTTAAGTACATGAGAGATATTCTTTGAACCCATGGCTTGTTTGTCCCAGCCTTTAAAATTGCCATTATCTGAAGATGATAGTTCATCGAATCATGTGACGGACTGTCATTAAAACACTTCTTTTATAAGAAATAATGTCATTGAATATCATATAAATTTTTTCCAGGTTGTGTAATTTTCATTGCTTTATTTATGTTTATTTTTATAGGGTCCACAAAAACGAAAATCTGATGGAATACCTGATGGCAGAGGTCGTAAAAAGAAGAAATAAATCTGAAAAATCATTAAACATTGAATCATAATTTTTGTTTATAAACATTAGAATTCTTCTTAACATGACACAAAAGTATAACGGGACTCTAGAAATTTAATGAAACATTATTTTCATTTTGTCGGTATATTTAATTCTCATTTGATGTAGACTTTCTGACGTTTTTAATTGGCATCATGCAGTCAATCATGTGTTTATTCATTGTACAGTTTGATACTGAGTTTTTATGTGTTAATAAAATGTATATTCTAAATTGAAATTTTAGTGTTTTTATTGTTAATTCAATGTTTTTGAAAGTTAAATTTAAACTGCTGATAATACTTTTTTTTTAGCTTTCTTTGGTATGAAGAATAAATATTGACAAGAAATTCAACCTTCAGATTTTCATGAATCTCAATATTTTAGACATCCCAGTGTCTGAAAAAAAAACAATTTTGGAATTATGTCTGTCTGTGGGCATGCAGACATGACACATTTCCGCGGATTTCCGCTTTTTCGGCATCGAATTTAATCATTCTTGGGATCGATGCAAATCTGCATTAAAATTTTTGTTAATATGTTGGGGGGATGTCACACAAACAAAAACTATGCGGCATGTAAAAATTGTGCGAATGGCTCTAAGGCGAAGGAGTTTCCGAATTCATACGATATTGAGTAATCCTGTCGAAAGTTATGTATCGGCGTTTTGCCGCGCCTTGGAGTCAAAGTTTAACATTGGGAGGAATGCCTGAAAAAGTTTGTATTCTTTTCTTTCTCGTTTCGTCCAATCGTCTTTCATTTCATCCAATTGGAATTAATTCTAAATTTCGATTGGGTGAAAGAAAATCATCTACGAATTTCTTCCGATCCGAATTTTGTCAGGGAAAAAAAAAAAAAGATAGCTAGCTCTCCGTGAAGGAAGCCATTTTATTTTCGCGTTCTTTATAACATTCTTTTCTTCATTTTTGTTAGTTATTTCAATTTCATTTTTGTTAGTTTTCATTCCCTAACGTTTGTCTATCAACACAGACATAACACATTAGTGCGGAAAAGCGAATTTCAGCGTTTTCGGCATCAAATTTTGTCAGTCTTGGGATCAATGTAAATCTGCATTAAATTTTTAGTGGGGGGGAGGGGGTTGCGAACACAAAAGTCTTGAATAGCGCACAAACAAAAACTGCGCGCCTTGTGCACATTCAAAATAATGTCCGATTTGATAGATCAAGAAGAATGTATATTGAAACATATTCTTCATTTTAGAGTGTTAAATACAAAATGATGAGCAAAGAGCAGTCTGCTGTTGAATATTTTAGAAAAAAAGATTTTTTGCGTGATGCAAAAATTTAAGGTCATCAGGCAAATGGTACTAAGAGGAACTTGATAGTAAGAAAATAGCAATGAGAAAAAAAATAAAGAACCCCCCCCCCCCCAATCAAAGAAAGAGAGCAAAATTTGGAAAATGGAGAAATATAGCAGACTGAAGCATAAACGAAAATTTGAACTGTTAGCTCAAAAAATGAGAAACAAAAGTCTTAATAATTATGTATAATCAAAGTTTTTACATCGCCATATTTTTCAGAGAGATAATTTTTACTATAGTTTTTATTTAAAAAAAAAACTTTTTTCGTAATTCATTTTTCATTCATTAATTTTCTTTTAAATAATAATTCTACAATATTTTTAATATCAAACAGTTTTTGTTTAAATTTATTCATTTATTGTTCGATTAATAATACTTATTTTGCTTCTCGGTGTTTATGTTTGACACGATTCTGTATTTGTGAAGTTCAGCTTTTTTTTGTCCCAAGCCTGTGTCATGTCTGGACATGGTAAATCAAAAATATAAGCTACATGAATGAAATTTTGCATATGATTTTAAAACCAAAATTGTAGAGTTTTATCAAATCTTGGACAAAATCTAAGTACAGAAAGTCTGTTTGCCCAATTGCATGCATGTGAATCCGATAACAAAAAAACCCAAAAGGATGAAATTTAGTATGTGGTTTTATCATTAGAATTGTAAATATGTATCAAATTTCAAACCATATTCCTCAAAAGACTGACTGTCCGTCTGTTTGTGTGTATCTAAAAACCATGACAGATAAATGAAATTTGATGTATGTCATCTTCTCACTAAAATCATAGGTCTGTGTCAAATTTTTGACCCAATCAGTCGAAAGGAAGATGCTTAAATTGCATTATCAGTTTTCTTCCTTATATTATAAAGCAAAAAACATTCCATATTGTGTGAGTATATTAGAAAGCTGAGAAGAAAGCACTTGCTGGTTTCGCTCTTGGTTTAATTGTATCTTCAAAAAATTGAAATTATTTCTAGTTTTTAAGTATTACAAGCGTTATGTATATGGGTGCAAATACTCTTTGCTTTAAAATAGTAATTTTTGCAATAAAAGTCGTATTAATATTTAAAAAATTCATTAATGTGCAATACTGATGTTCAGAAAATTTAAAATGTTTGTGTATTTATGCTCCAGTTTTAAATATAATGTAGTAAGAAGTAACTGTATTGCCATATATGTGTTGGTTTGAATTCCTTATACAGTAGTCGTCAATTGTAGTGATAATGGATGTAACGATCAATCGATTGTAGTGATCAAAATAGCGCGGAACGGATCATCTGTATCTAAACACATAAAAAATTCGCCGTTTCTTGCGATCAACAATTCGTTTGCAGTGATCGGTTTAGATGAGATGATGCCACAGAACATGAGAATGACAATGGTCCCAAAGAGAAACCAGCATCAGTCCAAGAAACTTTTGCAAGCCCTTCGTACTATAAGATCAGTTCAATACTGCACTGAATCTTTTGATGAGCATTATTCTTATGAACGTTTTGTTCACTGAATGCTGGAAAACTAAAACAGGTTATTATTGAAAGCATTGTTAAGAAAGCATAAAAAATTAAATATGTATGATTTTATTTTTATTTTTTTCAATTCTGTTCATTATATTGATTTTCTAATTAAAATAATGAATACAGAATACATACTAACAATGTTGTACGGTCTGTTTTTTCTGCTATCCTTGTCGGTGGTGCCCGAGTGAAAATATGGCTTTTCCCTCCCCAATTGTCATCAGTGGTTTCAGTAAGGATAAAAGGCACCCCTTTATCATATTTCGTTTTAAAAAGTTACATGAACGCACTAATATGTTGCCCTCACAATGCCCCCTAAGAGTGGTTCCCTGAGCAGCACCTACTGTATCTTTTTGACAAATATTGTTCAGTAACGTTTTATTCCAGAATATATAAAAGTAAAATACAACACTATTTGTATTTAGGAAATATTTTACTTGTACATTCCTTATTCACATTATGCTTATTTTTAGTGCAGTTATGAACAGTCTTAATTTTTCATATTGCCTTGCTAATCTTTACCTCTTTAATGAACAGGTAGTAAAATATTGGAAAACCAGACAATCATTAATTTTAAAAGAAGTCTTAAAACTTTTTTTAGATATTTGTTAAAGTGTCTTCTAGAAAAGTTTGTATTGCCTTGATTATCAATTTACGTTTGCTTGCCTCAAATGAATTTAGTTTGGAATAGTGAATAGGGTTTTTTTCCCTGCAATAATCTGTTAACAATATATGATTCGATTTCTCATAATGTTCAATTTCTAAACAGATTAACACATGTTAAAACCCAGCTATATTGAAAAGCTGAGAGATTCCAACTGGAAATTTTATCGGAAAATAAATGAGGCTTTAAATATAGCTTTTAAAGATGGACATTCACGATCACTTGTAGCCATCATTCCAATTTTCAGCCCATCCATTTAGGTATATTGTTCATGGGCCGGACTGCGCAAACCCATCACTTATGGGCACTCCAATCCCCTGGTTACTGCACCTACTCTTCTGCCTGCTTTCAAAACGGGACTCCCACAGTAGTTATGTGATTTTTGAAGAGTGTCTCACTCCATTTCCCCCACGTACCTGCAGTGGTTGCATTTCAGTTTTATGACCCAACAGTCCAAATGGATTTCAAGAGAGGTTGAAAATCCAAAGTTTCGACTACAGCACTGAAATTCTCATCGGATTTTTACACTGATGGCTGGTTTGGGAGCGGTGTGACCGAATTTGTGGAGTGATCGTGAATGTTCAGCTTTAGAAGATGGAGATCTTCATGCTGTAAGACATATATGTAAGGCAGGTTAAATTATTACAGGGTTACCACAGGTCTTAGAAAGTGCTTATTTTAACCTGCCATTTCTAAAAGCCCTTAGAAGTTCTTATTTTTCATCAGAAGTCCTTAGAAAGTGCTTATTTATAAAAGTGATTAGTTATGAATGTACGACGTGACTGTAGAGGATTTATCACAAAATTAACTTCAAACCCCTTTTGGCTAAGTCACCAATTAGTTATTCCCTTGTATGGAATGCTTCATGGATAGAGCCCAGAAAAATGGCCTCCGAGCAAGTTAATTGCAAAAGTTCAATGAAACAAATTTTATTACATTTTTGTCAAAAAAAAATACAGAAGAATGCTTCAATTTAAAGAGTTTTTAGAAATTACTGTCTCCAAGAGCTCGGCATCATTCAAAATCTGACAGACTAGACAGCTTTTTAAATGATTTTTTACTTCAAGATGCAGCAAATGAAAAGTTATGGATAGTAATGAAAATTCTTATGATTTTATCACATGGACAAGCTACAGTAGAACGAGGGTTCAGTGTAAATAAATCATTAGAGGTTGGTAGGAAACTTAAAAGAAGATTCTTATATTGCTCAGAATCTCATTTTTGAGAATGTGAATAAGTCTAATGATATTCATTCTACAATTGTTAAAAAAGAGATGAGAAGGTTTGTCTCTTCTTCGAGGCAGAAATATATCCTTCATTTGGAAGAAAAGCGAAAAATTGAGAACCAAAAAAATTCGAAAACAATTGGAAAAGAAAAGTAGACGAGCTTAACTATTTAAAATCTAAAAAAACTTTCCTTCACGCTAATATTGCAGCAATGGAAAATTCAGCCGAAGAACTGTCTAAAATAAGGCAGAATCTTTCAAAAATATTTCCCTTTTATAAAAGCAAATGCACTGTGAAGAGATATTAAAGAAAAGAAATTAGGGAATTAGACGGTCAGATTTTTTTAAAAAGAAAAATCAACTGAAAATCGTTAAGGACTGTATCAGGATTTTAAAAATATTCTTCATTTACTTAATTTCTGAAAATTAAAGCATTTTAATGATTTAAGTTGATTTTGATATTTGTAAAGCCATTTTAATGTATTTCATTTGTTACAGAGTTATATTAGTTCAATCTCTGCTTTTCTTTTGTATAATTTCCGGATATTTTTTAATAGGACTGAAAACACTCCTGTGAAAAAGGTAGATTCTGTGTAAATATTGATACTGTCTGTTTTTTTTTTTTTTTATGTGACTTTGTACAGTATTCTTAAGTTTAAAACCTGCCTAAGCTCTAAACATTAAAAGATGAAAAGAAAATCTTGAAACATTTTAAATAGAAAAGAAAATTCTTTACAATTTATTGGTTTAAAGTATGAAATTTTTGAAAAAGCCAGTGGGAGTGGCCTCTCCTAAACTTTCTCGTATATTGCTCAAAAATTTGTCATTTTCACTCCCCTTGCGTAGTTAAAAAAAATAAAACCTACTGTAATCCAGAATGTAACGAATATCACAAGGTTTTTCATTGCAGATTATAGTGATTGTAAAATATTTAGGTGAAGAATCATATTAAAAGAGATGCCTATGTATTAAAACTTAGCAATATTTATTTTCCATGACACTCCTGCAAGCTCTGCTAATAATAGATAACGAAAACAAAACAGGAGATCAAACATATCTATCACAAACTCCGTCTCAAGGACAAAGTGGCGTAATCCTCCCGTTTGGTACCAGAGATTGCTACCAGAACACATGCGCATGGAGATAAGTTTTTTGAAATGAATGCTTAACAAGTATGCGATTACACAGACCGACAGACAGTCAACCATTGGACGGATTTGGCCCAAAATTTTATACGGACCTACATTCATGATGATAAAACTGTGTACCAAATTTTCTCTATATACCTATTCAAGTTTTTGAGTTATAGTGTTCACATGACCACGGACAGACAGACTTCTCGTAGACGGATTTTCTCCAAAATTTGATAGAAACCTACAAATTATGTGTAAAGACCACATACGAAATTTCATCCCTGTGAACACTATAACTCAAGAACTTGAATAGCTAGATGAATAAAATTTGGTACACAGTTTTATCATCATGATTGTAGGTCCGTAGAAAATTTTGGGCCAAATCCGTCGAAGGGTTGACTGTCTATCGGTCTGTATAATCGCATACTTGTAAAAATTATATCTCCTAAACCCTTTGGCTTGGATAAATAAAAATTGGTATGACGTTTGCTAATATTAATTATAGATCTGTACTCAAATTTCGTTTCAATCCATTGAAAAAAGTTGTTCAAATTGCATATTTGGTTCAAAATGCACATTGCGGCTGTGTGTTGGCGAGCGTTTCACTTATTTTACTCAAGTTAGTATAGTTGGCTTTTGACCTTGGCGGTCTACGAAGGAAATTGTAGCTTCGGAAATTATGGCAAGCCCCTGAACCCGAAACTTCGTTCTGACATTCTCCAGATGGAAGGTATGGTGAAATCTTGTGTGATAAATGTAGTAGGATTTCGTTCTCAAAAACTTTATTTAAAGTTGGGGTACCTCAGCGCGCGTAAAAATTGAGAACTTACGCAATTTTTTTAATTGTTATCATTTTCCTTTTACACATAATGATAAAAATGGACGCAAGTAATTTTAAAATTATAATGACTCAGAGTTTTGGAGGCAAACGGAACAAATAGTATATGGGACGTATGGCAACCCTAGTTAGAGGGGAAATGACACCTTTTTGGGAAGTATACGAGAAAGTTTAGGGGAGACCACTCCCGCTGGTTTACTATATAATATGAGAAACTTTTTTAACTTTGAAGATAGTGGTAAGTTTGATTTTTTTCTACTGCTGTGCCTATTTTATAGTTTGTTAATATGTGTATATATTATTGACATGCATGCATATACATGCCCATATTTTAACTGCTGACATTTTTAAAAATGGGACTGTGGCTTAGTTTGAAAATTTTTTATAATTCAAAAAATAGATAAATATTGAATTTTTTACATAGTATTGTTCTTATGAGTTTAACTAAACTGTAAAAGCGCCTCGCTTGGTTGAAAGTCATGTATTAAATTGTGAAATACGGCTTTTGTAACATTTTATTTAAGTCCTTATAAAGTCTTAGAAAGTGCTTATATTTTTAGTTTGAAAAGTAGAGTGGGAACCCTGTATTATTAATTTTGCTACTATGATAATATTGCATAGAAGATCAGGTTAAAAGATTAATCTCTTTTGACGGGCTTAATGTAAATTCTTAAAATGTTTTGTAAATGTCTACCCTAGTCTTAACACTTTCTAAGGCCGTGGTAAGAATACTCACCACCAAGTTTACTATTCTTAAATGCAATTTTTAAGTTTTCAATGAAACAAAAACCTAGGTGTTCCAGTTTCTTATCTCAAACCATAACAAAGTGTCTTAACTTGGTAATTAATTATTAGTTGAATAAAATTAATTAACAAAAAATAAATGTCATCCAATAAGCTAAATGAATTTCTTTCCTTGAATAGATCTCAATCCCGAAGTTATTTTATTATACCACTAACTAGGGGGAAAAAATAGCCTTTTAAAGGGTTAATAAAGAAAAGTTAGAGTAAAGAGTAGCAAGCTTATAATTTCAAACAAGGATGATAAATAAGCTGTAAATGCCAGAACAAGAGCATTTATAATATCAGAAGGAAAAAAAATGTGCTACCATCAACCTTTTCATTGCATAATGCTTTTTAATGGGTCTCCAGAATTTTCTGAATATGCTTCTTTTTTCCAACTATAATTTAATTTGCCTGATAAATTCTCATGGGGAGAAAGAATGTGCTAATATTCGAGAGAAGTATATTTATGGACTTGACAATTACATGGTATCAGTGGCGAATCCAGGGGGGGGGGCTATGGGGCTGCAGCCCCTCCCAGAGCTAAACCAGAATTCTTGATTTCATTTAAAATCACTACAACTGTTTCTTCTTAATTTCCCTTTCTTTAAACAAATAATAAAAAAATGACAACATTGCTTTCTGGCTTGACAGGCTCGAAAATTTCCCTACTTTTCTAGTCATTCCACTTGTACTTGTAGCGTTGACATGGTCGAAAACAGTTTTTGGCTACTTATTTCATTGTATTTTTATTAAATTATCGAAAGTATTGTAGTGTTCTTTATTATTCTTATTGTCAGGTGAGTAAAATCTGTAAAGTTAAAGTGTTTTGGTTTACATAAGCCATGAGGTGTGACATTCGTCACGCCGATACAAAATTTTCATGACCTCAACCCCTCCCAGATCCAAATTCTGGATTCGCCACTGCATGGGATGGTTTGTATCAATGAAAAGTGGTTTCACTGGATTGTGCATATTCTCCAGATGCTGTGTTATTCCTCTAGGCTGTTAGGATGATAACTTGATACTCTGTGAAAGATACTCATGTGAACTTCTTGGAAGGTTTTTGTCTCCATGCAGATGACCTCATCTAGACTTCTTGACTGGTTTTAGAAGGGATGTATTGTGTATATGCCTGCTTAACGAAGTCTGGAAATGAATCCTGGATAATATTTGTTATTGCGCAATGATGGTGGGCATTCAAAATGCCTTGTATACGAGGTTATGAAAGGCTAATAGATTCTAATCTGATGAGAATGGCAAATTTCCCATACCTGTATTGTCATGAAATTGAAAACATACTATTTTGGACCATAATCAATAGAATCCTTCACGGACAATTTTAGGATTTTAAACGGACATGACTATCTTCAGGGACATCTTCATCGAATAGGAGTAAAAGAAAATCCTAACTGTCCACTGGAGAGATTTTGAATTTTAGACACTTGACAGTTTGCGCTACTTTAGCCAACACAAATCTAAATATTTTACCTCCTGACAACTATTATTCAAAGGCTAGTTTATATTGGGCTGCACGAAGGGAAATGGTCAATACGACCTAGTCCCCGACGTAATTAAAAAAATAATAATGATCAATAGAATCCTGTACGAGCCTGATTTTTTAACATAGTCCAATTTCGAAAATTGTCTTTTCTGTTGGTCCGATCCAAGCTCAAAATATTTCATCTTTGGTTACTCCAGCCTGAAGTGTGAATATACTAGTCTCTTGCATTTTCCAAATCGGTGACTTTGTGGAAGTACAAAAATATATGGAAAAAGTGAGCTGCTAAAACTTTGATTTTGGCATGGAAACAAACAAAAAAAAAATGTTTTTTATTTAAACATGGTTGATGGGCTACCTCCGAAAAAAGTCAGGGAAATTTTTTATAAACCCTGGAAAAGTCAGGGAAACCCAAACAGCAAAAGTGATGGCCACCCAGGACAGGGAGGAGCTTAAACATTTATCTAGGATGGTAATGTTTAAATGAGTCATAAGGATGGATTGAAGACGCTCTAAAATAGACTAAACAACATGTAGTCTCAAGTACCAACATGATGCCTTTTATGAGATGGTTTGATATAGTAGCTAGAAAGCATCGAAATTTACTATCACTGACTTTTTTTTAAAAAAACCTATTTTGCCTGTATAGATGTTTTAAATACTGTTTTGCCTTTTTTCTTTTTTTAATAAGGTTGACCGAGAAAATCAGTTTTTTGGTTAAATGTCTTCTCTCTTTACTGTAAAGGATGCTTAATACAGGTAATTATGTAGAAAAACTTATCCCTCTCTTTTTTTCACCTTATTATCCGATATCGGCATTCTTCGTTTATGTCGAATAGCTGAAGCTACTATATGTAAAATTAAAAGTCTATGTGTTGAACGGAACAAAATTCTACCCCACCCCCTTGAGAATGGGAACAAAATTTGGTAAAAACATGTTTCTTAGGGTCTAGAAACATTTGGTGCAGAAATAAAAAGTTGTCACCACCCCTTAAAAAAAGAAAAGTGCAACTCCGAAAATGTTCGAGCGAAAAATATGATGTTTGGCAAGAATTTCAATGGCTATCTTAGTTTCCGATTCGATCGCTCAGGAAAGTAAGGAAGAAAAGTCTCCAAAGAAGTGGAGTATGGGAAATCGACAACCGTTGAACTTAAAAATTTGAAATTTGGTCTGTGTGATCAGTAAAAAAAAGAAAAATTGATGGAAATATTGAAAATCCGCGCCCTAATACGGCGAAATTTTAAAAATCATTTGAGCCAGAGTTTTAAAATTTTGATTTTCATTCCAATACATTAGAAACGGCTTGCTTCACTTTTCGATTCAACGCCGCCCTGAGGGAGATCAAATTTACCGCGCTACTTCACAAAAATACATCAAAGGATCCAACGGGATTTAATTTATTGGACTTTACATTGTTAAATGCAAAGCTCTACTGAACTTAACGCTGTATAAACGTAAATCGATGCTTAATTCAGTTTGCAATTTTTTCTTACTAGTTGCATTAAAGCGTTTGCATTCAATATTTTTTATTACTTATTAAAGGACGTAAACACATAGATGATTTTCCCCCCTTCTCGCATAAAGCAGAAATAGATGCTGGTAGCATTTCTAGTTTTAACGATAATGGTCATTTCATAGATTATTCCTACAATATCACATGTCATACTTGTCCGATAGGTGGGACTGGAATTATTTGTAGCATTTCATAACATTTCAGTTATTCAACATAAACGGGATTGCTGTCGGATAAGTAGAAATATCGGATGATAAGGTAAAAAAACTATTCTTGAAAAGGAGAGAACACTTTTTATTTAAAAAACTGTGCATCATATATTAAATGTAATACTTTTTATAATATGTTGTGTTTCAAGATGAAAGAGAAGTAATAAAACCAGCAAACTAATCATTTAGACCCATCTTAATAAAAAAATAATAAAACGGCTTAAAAATAAAACAGTTATTCTCTTCAATAAAAGTTCATCGACAGGATGCAGCAAGTGTGAAAGTATTGCTTCTTTCAGATCAGTGTTTCCTAACTGCTATGTCAGCCATCTGATGGAAAGCGTCACATCTGCACTTAAGGCTTCCTCTTACTCTTCAGTGTTTTTCAAGGCTACTTCTATAGAATTTCCATTCTCATGGGTCATTTTAACATCACTGATTTCACTTAGCTGTTCTTAAATCTAGTCCATGAAAACAACAAATATTTTCCTTTTAGTCACTATAAGGAAACAGTTGGATAGAAAACTGCAGATGATATTCTGACTTATTAAATCACTAAAACGTGTACAAATAAATTAATGAAAGATTAGCGTCAACATTCACAACCAAAGCAGTCTTATCGGTTGGGAATCTCCAGCAACACTAATTATAAGGCAAGGTCATTTTTCCGCCTGACCATAAGGCAACAAACACCCAGAAAACAATAGCGAAAAATAGAGCGTACAATTTTATGATTTTTTTTATTAATTCAGAACGGATAACGAGACAATTGTATTACACAGAGTGAGACTTCATATTTATGTCTACCAACTTTCCTTGTTCAATATTATCAGCTACTGATACACTTTCTGGCACTCAGTTTCCTTATTTACTCTAAAGAGGATCCACCCATTTTGAAATCGCGATCAATTAACAGAAGTAATGAAACATTCGTAGTAAATGAATGATATGAAAATATGTCTTTCCCGGATAATTTTGATCACGGCAATAAAATATATAAAGTTATTTCACCTTTAGCTTAAATACGGTACATGGTGTTAAGTTTCGTTTCATTTTTAATAAGGATAGATGATTCAGCTAGTTGAAAAGAGATGCATCATTCAACAACTGAATTATGTGATTGTTTTTAATTATGTTAACGTTATGAATTGAAATGCCAAGAATAATCGGATAAACTAATTTTTCTTAACAGTTTATTTAAAAAAACCGCTTTGACAATGGCCAAGATAAATGATGTTCTTAAATGATATGCTGCTAAATTGACGGAAATCGAGTATATACAAGAATGGGGAAATGTATATCTCATTAATTTACTAAAATATTAAAAAGTCATTAAATAAGTAATTAAATTACTGTTACAAAAGGCATTTTATTCGTTGTTGATGATTTTATGCTGCATTTCGTGATACCTTTTTAATAACATTCATTCAGTTTTCCGTGTCTTTGACTGTTCAGTGAAAATTTGTGTTTGGAGCTACATGAGAAAAAAAATCCCATCCCATTTCCATCAACATATTTGTTTCATTCGTCCGTAAAATTTACAACATTGTGTTAGCTTGAAACAGACAAGATCGGATTAAGCTCTGTAGGGACCTATAGGCAATGTAAGTTCCGGGCCCTCCCCACACCAACTTCCAAAACCAGATAATTTTTATTAATTCTTATTTAATCTCTATATAAGCAGTTTTTCAGTAAGAAACATTATGACAAGCAGAAATAGCAAAACTCTTTTTTTTTTTTTTTTTGCAGGTCATCTTCAAAAAAATTGGTTTTAGTATCTTGGGTATAAAATTTTAAAAGTAATCTTAAATAAAATGGTTAAAAAGTTACAAAACTTTTTTAACACAATTTCTAATACAATATCTGCTAAGGAATTTGAAAATATCCTAATACTAACGTTCTGAGATTTAAACGATATTTCATTTTAATTTCAATAAGTCCGAATACGCAGCTCTTATGAATAAAATATTCTTATAAATCAAATGAAATCCCTGGAAATAATTTTTTTTTTAATCTAGAGGCCCCCAAATGTTTCGAGGCCCATAGGCAGTTGCATATTTGGTAATACGACCCTGGAAACAGAAAGAGAAAGAAAGATTGTCTTTTTCTTTCCCTTCCTTTCTTTTCTTTTTTTCCTTAGAGGAATTCAAAAACATCATATTCTCACCAAACAGTACTGGATTCCTTCATGGTAATTTTTCCGTAATTCCTGCATTATCTCTATTAATATTAAAGCGAATGTGTGTGTGTTGACCCTTTACAGGGCAGACAGTTTGACCTAGAGCTACCAAATTTCGCACAAATACATGTTGGAGGTGGGAATGTGCAGCTCGAAGAATTTTAGCCGATTAAAAATTAAGAAAAAATTTTGCGTTTCTGGCGATAACTTTCAATAATATTATTGCACAAAAATAATCATCCTAAAATTCATAAAACTTATCTTTTCAATGAATACCAATTTCATTTTCATCCAATTGTTTTACCTAATTTTAATAAAATTTGAAAAATACTTTTATGCATTATTTATAACATTACTTTTTATTGTCGTAATGAAATGCAAACATTTTTCATTGTTTATAAAAATATTTAATTGCGTGTTTCTCTTCCATTGTTAAAAGCTAAGGAATGAAGATTGTGTTTATTTTTTTCATATTCTTGGGTAATATTATAATGAATTTTACTTTCTTTATTTATGCACCAACATTTTTGAGAAATCTGTAACCAAAGTCTAAGATATTAAGTAAATTAGGAAGTATATCTGGTAATCTCAAAGATAATATTTAATTATTTTTATATAATTCGGGTAATATGCTTTGGATGTATAATGCGCCTCGCCATTTTAATTTTAGAATCAAATGCATTTTTTTTAAGAAATAAGAAAATGATGTTAGTGCAGTCAACATGCAATTAGATGTTAGATTATGTGGACTGTTACTTGACTCCATTAGGGAGGTTCATATAGACTATGAAATAAACAGATGCAAGGCTACTAAAAAGAACATGTTTTAAGTGTCTATCTCAATTAAATTATTTTGTTAAGGGAACCATGAATATCAAATTCTGCATTCCTGGAGAACAAGCTGGTTGCCGATAGTGGCTAGTGAAAAATATATTGTAAGCACTAGAACAACCCAACCCGTCATTTTGACAGCTGCAGATTTCCTTACATATTTTTATAACTTGTAATGTATTTTGGTCGGGACCTATATTGACTTTTTCTAAAATAAAGGGATGAGTTTACATACCAATTTAAAAGTTACAGACTACATTAATTTTGAAGTTCTGCATATGAGATTCCAATACGCAACAAAATCTCTCAATATGATGGATGAATAGAATATAATTCAAAATGATTGCCCTGATTACAAATGTCAATAATTTCCTTGTAAACTATGATAGGAGAGGAAAATTTGAACACAATACTGAAGGAATCTTAAAGTTTTGTTTACATATGTATTAATTGCTCTGTGTGACTATCCTTGGTCACATGGACAATTCGTTCACTGTTGCAGACAAAAGGGCATTAATATAGAATCTTCGTCATATCCCCATGAAATGATGAAGTAAATGTCAGAAGATTTAGATGGCCATTTGCAAAATTTAATTAAATTTTTAATTTGCACACTTTACGTATTTAAATTAACTTACCTGTTAGACTATAGACTCTGTACGTGTATCCCATAGATCAATAATATTGTTACAAATCTGTAAAACCGTTTTTCCTGCTATGTTAGTCTTGTGGTTGGAAAGAATGTTCTACAGAGATTCGTATTGGATGGAAATCAATGACCCTCCGACCTTGGCGACCATTTTGGTGACTTGGCGACAAAATGAAAGTCCTCTACAATACTAGAATTATCGTCCTATCTCTATTAGGAGCAGAAATATAGAGATTGTTCTAGATGAGTCCATGTGACATCACGCCTTGCCGGGAAGACTATAAATAGTTGTAATAGTATAGTAATATAACCCGGAGTTGCTAAGACGAGTGAATGTATTTGAGTGTGTTTGAAGGTCTAATAATTTCTTTGAAGTCTTGTTGGCATTGCGAGTTGGTCAGCTGTTACACACTGAGCGCTTTTGTTCGTGATATTGCTGTCATTATTAATGATATGCTGTCTGCTTAGGTACAAGTGCTATTCTTTTCGTGATACCTTTGCTTCGAGTTTCCGAAATATTCGTTAAATAAAGCTCCATTTTTAGTTATCCAGCTTGTTGGACTTCTTTTACCGTGTACCCACCTGACGATTTTCGTAACAATATAGAAGAAAGTGTTGAAGGTATACACAGAGAATGCGTTAGTATCAATGGCTACGAACTGGCTCCATAATGCAACACGTGGGGAAATGGACTACCATAGATGTTGTCAGCAGAGACCAAGGATAGTAACATAAGGAGACCAATTATTAGTAATATTACGTAAGGTGCATGCAAAACTTTAAGCTTTTCTTCTATATTGTCTCCATGTTTCAAACTTCATTCAGTAACCAGCGTTCCTGTTTTTCAGACAACTACAATTCCATTATCTCTGTATTGCCGCTTAAAATTCCTCATGCCAAATTTTTACATTTATAAAATCCACCAAAATATTATTCCTACATTTAAACGTGGATGCAGTTAGTGCAGTTACTCACGTATTTGGCGTTACGTTACTATTAATTGATCATTTTAGCGATGCATAATTTAAGAATTTTTGTTTGGCGGCACAGCATAGTCAACCCTGATGGCTCTGCGCTCAAACAGTGGCGTAACAAAAGTAACAGTAGCAGATCAAGTTCGGGTCTGGGGGGGGAGCTGAGGTCTATAAAGTTTGTATTGTCGTGGAAGGTAAAATCTGAAGGCTAAAATAAACCAAACTCTTGTAACTTTACAGACTTTTACCTCACCTGACAGCAGAATCATAAAACAATACAATGCACTTTCGATAATTTAATAAAATTACAATGAAATAACTAGCCAAAAAAAATGTCTTCGACCATACCAAGCTTCACAGAGGCTACAAAGTGGAATGACTACAAAAGTACAGGAAGGAGATTTTCAGAGCCAAGTCAAGCCAGAAGTAATGTTGAAATGATTTTATTATTTTTTTAAAGAGATAAATTAAGAAAAACAGGTTTAATGATGTTAAAAATAAATCAGGAATTCTGAAGCAGCTCTGGGGAGCTGTGACAGCCCCCCCCCCTGGATCGCCACTGAAGGGGTAATAATATGATTTTTCAGGGGAATAATGTGATTTTTTTACCCCAGTCGTCATCAGTGGATTGACAAGCGTAAATGGAGCATGGTATTATTTTTGAACCCTCATTTAAAAAAAAAAATGGCATAAACGCAGCTGAATTTTTTGACTCCAATAGCGCCTCCTTTTTTTTTTTCTATATCCTCCCCTTGCATCCCGGTCGCTACGCCACTGAGCCCAAAACCTTGTTTCTCCATACCGTTGTTTTACAAAGTTATAGCCATTTTATAATCAGGGCAATCATTTAAAATTATCCTATATAATGATGTATTGATATATTGCAGCAACATGCAATTACGTATATGCATGCACAGTTTACATATTATTAATTATTACATATTAATTTACATATTACGCCGTACAACAACAATACATATCGTCACTGTATTTCCAAATGTCGCGTATCAAATTTGCCAACACATTTTATTGATGCAAAATACTTGCATAGGTTAAGTGAATCTGCTCTCAAATTGTCATTGTCTTGATAACGTGGTTATTTGTGCGTTGTCACAAAATATCATGTACCCTTCAATGGTTCAGCTTTGTATTTCAAATCACTTAGGTTTTTTCTGGTATTGTGGGTTTAGTCATACGAGCATTTTAATATAACAGCGACGATACATGTACTATATATATTGCCTGAGGGATATTGTGCAAAGAAAACTGCAGGTGAAACCATCTCTAGGGGTAATTTCTGCCCACAAAGTGGATGAAGAATTTCTCATTAAAATATGGAGATAAAAAGAAATGAAAACTAGATTCAGTGCTGGGGAAATGAATACACCAACAGTTTCAAACAAACTTCTGATATGCA
>BGPR01010169.1:0-36489 GCA_013235015.1 Araneus ventricosus
AGATTTATGGATTTTAATTTCTTCAGTTATCACATGTTTTTAAATTCTAGATTACACCAAACATTTAAATAAGCTCTTGATTTCCTTTCAGAAATAATATGGTTGTTTCGTTTAATTGAGTTATTGAACTTAGGTTGATCACAAATAAATAAATAAATAAAAGGTTTCGATGCCAATATAAAATATAAAGTAACAGCTGGCATTGAATGCAAGTGGAATGCAGGAGGAATAACAACATATCACTTCTCCACAAAATCTCCAAACAAATTGAGGCTTTTGTCAGAGCGAAGGTGTAATTGTTTATTCTCCCAGTGAAAAAACCCTATTTGTTTTTCTAAAGATTAAATCCAATAGGGACAATTTGTAATATTGGTGGTTGACTGTTTGAAGTTCAGGTACCTAATAAATGAGAACAATTAATCTGATGTCGAAAGCACTTGTCGAATTTAGACAGCCATGATGACACCATCTTCAGTCTCTTTTCGACTCTATTAAAACCTTTTAAACGTGATAAAAACTTGTATACGCGACAAGCGCTCAATATCCGCACCCATTTTTAAAACATCGAATTATTTTTTTTGCTAAGTTCCTAAATTTAATGGAGAATTTCATGTTAACACGCTGCTTCCTTTGAGGGCTTAGCATTTTTTCGGCGCGGCGTGAGCGACCGAACTACTTAGAAAATTCCAACCGATGGACAGATAAGTGGGGTTTGATCTTGAACAGATGGGGACACTTTAAACATTTATGCGCAGTTTGTTCTTAACTTGCTCGCCTTTGCACAGGAACATAAACAGTCCGATTATTTTGAAGCCACACCTTGTACAGCGCCATTGCCATTATTTAAAAAGAACTGCCTTTTTTCTAATAATTTAATGACATTTATACAGTTATACATAAACTCTACAAATTAAATTTTCAACCAATCATTTGCTGATCAGTCCATTTCTTGACTGAAAACCTTTTATGTTTCGCTCCATCCTTAAACGAAGTAGAAAAAAGGAAGTGGTTGCGATGGGCTGCAAAACATTGCAACCCTATATTGTCACATCCCTTATTGCGTATGAATTGAGAAAGTAGTGTTTATTCACTTGAGTTTAATTTAATCTTCACGTTGGAAGAATATGAGGCAAAAACTCTCAGCTTATTAAAAATTTTCAGTTGTTTCCTGTGCAATGAAAAAGTTACTATGGAAAATATTGTTTTTGGTACATATAAGGTGGACAACACGTGTCTGAAAACTTAAAGCTTAGAGAACTTTTCAGAAGTGTACTTCAAGAGTTAAGGCCACGAGAACAATTTTTAAAAAAAGAACTTACCGTATCCCAAGAGGGCAAGAACGTACACGACTTTGGAGAGCATGTTGATGATCTTCTCTATGTTGAATCTAGAGCGGTGCTGGAAATAATCGAAGGGAGCCTTATATATAGTTGATTCTCCGCTGTGACTACGTCAGAAAAATACTATCCGTAAACATCAAAAGTATCATAAAACGCTCTTAATAGTGTTAATCTAAATGAATCTTTGTAAATCAAACATGATGAAACGAAAACAGAAGTAACCCTCTGTTTTTCTATAAAACAACTTAATAGATTACTAGTCAGAGTAAAAAAAATTAATGTATTTGACTTTCAGTATTGTAATAAAATATAAAGGAAATACTCTAGAAGACTTATAAATAACATTTTTTTTTTATTATTGTCAAAAAGTTATAAAAGATTAAAATTATATTTGCTTCTCTTCACTTTTTGATCATCCATCGTCATTTTTATATTATGGAGTAATAGAATAGAAATAAATGCCATAAAGAATCGTTTAAGGAAGTATCATGAAAAAAAACCAGCTCGCATTTTCCTTGTAGTCATAAATCATTTGAAGGTGTAACTAGTTTTCTTTGTAATTTCTTAAGAATGAAACATCTTCAATAAATATTTTATTATATCGTTTAACCCTATTTTATACTAACAAAACATGATATTCTATGCTGAAATATAATCTTTAATATTTATTAATTGCATGAAAAAAATCCAGATAGATATCCTTCACAGTTTCAGCAGATTATAATTTAGGAAGGCAAGGGAAAGAAATTTCATTGGAGAACTTTAATAATATATTGTTTTATGTTTCTGAGTCGTGTAATACAGAAAACCGAAATTTTGTTAGTTTATTTAACATTTTACCTGAAATAAACTAACTCTACTATGGAAAAGAGGATGATTTTATAGCCAGCAGCGATGTTTTAGCTTGATGTCCGCCATGTTTTTAAAAATGAAGGAGGAAATCCGATTAACCACATTAAAAACCATTGGAGTTAGAAGCTTCATTATATTTTCAAACACGATACAAAATAAACAAACATTTACAGCACACCTATCTACAAATATTTACAGAAAGTTTTTCATAACAATTCTCTCATAATAATTTCATAAGAATAACTCTTATCGATTTATCACGCATCATCACTCTTTTCTAATACAAACTGATTCTTTTATTTGTTTTCCTCACGATAGGTAAGAGACATCTGCCGTGCGTGCACTAAGAAAGCTGCCCACGACTTCCTCCCCGTCTTGAGATTTTGGGAAATAAAGCCCAATCAAAAGTAAACAAAACTAAAAAAGAAAAAAACATTCTGTATGAAGGATTGTTAGATTCGTGCAGGTGGTTCAAAGCCCGGAGTCAAAAGGAAGAGAGGGGTTGAACTGTTGGCCGTGGGGTTGAGATGACACGGGAGCGGACGAACGAAAACCGAAAGACGCTGCTGCGAAAATCTGTTTTATTAAGCTTAAAATATTATAAGAACATAGACTTGAAAATATTTTTATCCCGATCAACGCCGTGTATATTAACTACCAATTTATAAACCAAAAGTAACAGAAAGTAAAAAATAAATGACAGGAATAACTTTATTTTTCCCTTATCTTGCAATATTATTTATATTTTATCTATTTACAATTCTTACTAATTTCATTGCATCTTCGCAATCGAAACTATAGTTCTGCATATGAATATATTCTGTATAATCATAATTAGTTTCTCAAACCTTCTAATCGAGAAGAATTTTTAAAATTTGAGGAACAGCTATATGAAAGTAAATCAATTTCGAATCACATTTAGGACAGAATATAATATGCCTTTTTAGGCATTGCTATACTTTAATTTTTAGAAATATTCTTTGTCACAAGAAAGCAAATTAGAATTTTTAAAATCTACCTTATATTGAAGTAATAGTGTCTATTAGAAAACGCTGAAATTTTTATTCTTTGAATTTTGGTTGTTCTCGACAAATATATCAATTTCAGTTACTTAAAAGAGAAAACAATTAAACAACAATCCTTAACAACCAACAATTTACAACCCTTCTTAACAACAAAAAATGTATAGCGCGGGTGGTCCCTCATATAGCGAGTGTCATTAAGTTCCGATGAGGCGAATAAAAGATTCAAGCACTCACCATGGTGCATCTAAATATCTAACTATCCTCACTATCATTTTAAACTAGAATACGATGAATACGAAGAAAGTTAACATTTAAATTAAGAAAACAACTTTTATTTTTGTCAAACATAATTTAAATAAAACGATTAAAAAACAGAATTAACTTAAAGAAACAAAACTGGTCAACAGCTCGTTGACTGGAAGTTGACAGGTGCAGAGAGAGAGAGAGAGTGGTTTCTGTCCTTACTTCTTATATACGTAGCTGGAATCAGTTCGGCGCAAGCGCAAAAAGCGCGATGCTCGCTTTTGCGACATGGGTCCCCCCCCCCTTCCAGTCCGGAGGATGAAGTTAAGAACTTGACTGAAATGGGGTTGTTAAACGCACTCTTCTACCGGATCTTGTGACAACTGAATCAGAGACAGGATTGCTTCGATGATCAGGAAAGGATGGATGTGGGGTTGATGGATCCACAAGAAAATATGCTGGTTTCAACCGGTCGATAGAAACGGTTGCTTCTTTATCATTAATTTCGATGCAAAATATTTTTTCCTTCCGCCAAAGGACCTTGTATGGGCCTTTATACGGCTGCACTAAAGGTCTCCCGATGGTGTCACGACGAATGAAGACATGCGATGCTGACTGAAGATCTGGATGCACAAACGAATTCTCATCGGTTGAATGGTGCGAAGCACTCATAGGACGTAGCTTTCTTGCAAATGTACGCAACTTCTGTACAAGGTCTGCTTCGGTGAGCATGCGGCTGGTGGAACAGAGTCCCTGAAAAACTCACCAGGAAGGCAAAGACACTGTCCGTAGACCAATTCAGCCGGTGAAACTCCGACGTCATCCTTCAGGCAAGCACGCATTCCAAGGAGAATAGTGGATAATACCTCAGACCAATGCATTGAAGCATGACATTTAATAGATGCCTTCAGCTGTCTGTGGATTCTCTCCACAATTCCATTGGCAGCCGGATGAAAAGCCGTGGTTCTAGTCTTACAGGAGCCCAGGAACTTGGTCAGAGCCTGAAAAAGATTTCTCTCAAAATTAGTGCCTCTGTCCGTTATTATTTCTGGAACGCCGAAACGTGCAATCCATCCGTCGTAGAGTCCTTGCAACTGTGTCCGCCAGCTGGTCACTCATCGGAAAGGCTTCAGGCCACCTGCAAAATCTGTCAATAACAGTTAGTACAAATTTATTACCATTACACGGGGGCAAAGGTCACACCACATCAATGTGTATGTGACTAAATCTCGTGTTAGGCAGTCTGAAGGATCCCAATGGAGCTTTAGTGTGCCGCTGAATTTTCGACTTCTGACATGCCACGCAACACTGCACCCCATCTGAATATCTTTATTGATTGAACTCCATACAGAGCGTTTTTTGATCAAATAAGTCGTAGCTTTTATACCAGGACGTAACAAGCCGTGTAATAAATCAAAGACTTTCTTTCTGAATGATACTGGAACGTATGGCCCGACTTTGTCAGTTGAAATGTCACAATACAAAAATCGTTTTGATGACGGTAGGCTCAACTGCTTAAATTTCAGACCAGTGACAGTTTCGAGAAGTGATCGCAACTCGCCGTCGGATTTCTGCGCGGTGGCCATTTCATGAAAATCAATAGATCCCGGAACCGTTATTGCCGAAATCCGCGAAAAAGTGTCTGCTACCAAATTAAAGGAGACAGCTATGTAACGAATGTCACAAGCAAATTGACCAATGAATTCCAAATGACGAATCTGCCTAGGTGAATTCTTTTCGTGGTTTTGCTTGAAGGCAAAAGTGAGAGGTTCATGATCCGTAAACACTACAAAATCACGACCTTCTAAAAAATGCCGAAAGAACTTAACCGCAGAATATATTGCTAACAGTTCACGATCATACGTGCTATATTTGCGTTCTGCGGGAGTTAACTTCCTCGAAAAAAAACATAGGGGGTTCTGAATTACCATCGACATGCTGCTGCAAAACTGCCCCTATTGCAGTTTCCGAAGCATCTGTTACCAATGATGGTTGAGCGTCACATTTAGGATAGGCTAGGATAGTAGACTGTACTAACAAATCCTTACAGGCCTGAAATGCTGTCTTAGCCTCAACTGACCAAGCGATCACACTTTTGTCTTTTTTAGCTTTGCCCTTGACCAAATCGTGTAGGCAAGCTTGCACACCTGCTGCGTTTTTTAAAAACCTGTGATAAAAGTTAAGCATAGCGAGAAATCTACGCAACTCATCAACAGTTTTAGGTAAAGGATATTCGATTAATACTTTAACTTTATATGGCAAGGGGGAAACGCCGCTAGATGAAATTTGAAATCCCAAAAACTGTAGAGTTTCCTGGCCAAATACACATTTAGCAATATTTATTTTTAAACCATAATCCTTGAGCCGCTGAAAAACTTTTCGACGTCTAATTTGTGTTGATCCTCATTTTCGGAAGCTATTAGAATATCGTCTAAATAAGCATAAGAACAATCAAGACCCAACAAAACCTGATCAATGAACCTTTGAAACGACTGTGCTACGCTTTTCTACCCAAAAGTCATAAATGTGTATTCAAAGAGACCAAATGGAGTTATAACAGCAGTCTTATGAATATTAGAACTTTTAATCGGAATCTGATGATACGCTTTAACTAGATCGATTTTGCTAAATACAGTCTTCCCAACTAAACCATGTGAAAAATCATATGTGTGGATGAGAATAGCGGTCAGAGATTAATTGTAAATTAATTCAATCGACGGAAATCTCAGCAAATTCTCCAATCTCCATTTTGTTTCTTAACGAAGCGAACAGGACTAGCATAAGCACTGTTTGATGGCCTTATAATCCCTTGTTCCATTCAAGTTTGAAATTCCTCCCTTAAAAATTTGAGTTTCTCAGGACTCAAACGTCTGGCTTTGGAAAAAACTGGTGGTCCTCGAGTGTCAATGCAGTGTTCAACGTTATGAGATGCACTAACGTTACCCGACACTGGAGTTAAAAGTTCCGGAATCTTGCTCAAAATAGAGTGATGAGGCGATTGATTGGAAATCAGCGTCAATCCTAAAGAATGGCCAGGCGCTTTTACTCCGCAGGAATTCAAGTGTGTAAGATTATCAATCATTCGTCAGTTTTTTTTACATCTACCAACGGACCAAATCTTTCCAAAAAGTCACTACCCAAAATTGGATGCGGAACGTCCGCGACAATGAAAGTCCAGGAAAATTTCCTACGCAAACCCAAATCAAGGTTTAATGCCTTGGTACCATAGCTCTTAATTACTGAACCATTTGCAGCATACAAGACAAGGTCTTGCGGAACAGTAAAATTTGTTAACCTTCGAAGAAAACAACTTACAGCTGCGCCGCTGTCAATCAAGAAACGAAAACCCGTGTTTTTATCGTGAATAAACAAGTGACTATGAGCTAGGCCCCTGTCTGCTGTCGCCAAAACAGCCGAGCCCTTCAGTTTTCCTGAAAACTACATGGCTTCACGCATTTAGTTGCTTTTTTGGCAAATCGCCTGCGATACCAACAAAGCAGAGCGCGTTATCCGCTTGAGCTCTGCACGCAGATTAGCAACTTCTTTTCTAAGTGATTGAAGCTCTGAATTTTCAGATACAACCGCGTTAACCTCAGGTCTAAAACTCGAATCCTCGTTAAGTTTATCGGCAATCTGTGCTGAATCATACAAACTGTCATTCGAAACAGATAAAAATTTGCTGGATCGAAGTCGGAAGTCTTTGCATCGAAATGGACTTAAGCACATCATCGACTATGTTTCCTGCGGCTAAATTTCACATCTCCTGCAACAAGCGAGATGGTTTACCATCGCCCAACTGCAAGTCTTGAAATAGCACCCGCAATTTTGTACTCCCAGTTTGAGAGAAATGACTTAAAATTCTGGTTTTAAGAGCATCGTATATAGCGTCGCTAGAAGGGTACAATATTCGTAATACACGAAAGAACTTTCGAATCTAAAGCTGCGACTACAGTATGAAATTTCGTCTCATCAACAGAAATACCTGCAAGCTTAAATTGAGATTCCAATTGAATAAACCATATCTCAGAGTTGGTTTCCCAGAACGGCGGAGCGCGAACGGCGACACGTGCCATCTCAGAATGAATTGTGAATAAGGAAGGTTAAAATTTTCAAAATACGAAAAGTAAATACGCGAAATGGCCAACGCACAAGACACGCGAACGGAAAGCAAGCGGTCAAATCGCGAAACCAGGAATAATGCTGGTCTAAAGCAGTCAAAATATGGCTTACTCACCGACTATTCCGATGAATGTTCTTAAGCTGGTGAAAACTGGAACTGTAGAAAACTGGATGCAACATCAAAAACAAGGTGAACTTCAGGTTGAAACTCAACTTCAAGGAAAACTTCAGAAAACTTCAAGCCTCAAATACAATAAAAGTGGGTACCAATTTGATAGAAGGGAACGTATTCACTTGTACGGGTCACCAATATAACGAGGGTGGTCCCTCATATAGCGAGTGTCATTAAGTTCCGATGAGGCGAATAAAAAATTCAAGCACTCACCATGGTGCATCTAAATATCTAACTACCCTCACTATCATTTTAAACTGGAATACGATGAATACGAAGAAAGTTAACATTTAAATTAAGAAAACAACTTTTATTTTTGTAAAACATAATTTAAATAAAACGATTAAAAAACAGAATCAACTGAAAGTAACAAAACTGGTCAACAGCTCGTTGATTGGAAGTTGACAGGTGCAGAGAGAGAGAGTGGTTTCTGTCCTTGCCTTTTATATACGTAGCTGGAATCAGTTCGGCGCAAGCGCAAAAAGCGCGATGCTCGCTGTTGCCACAAATGCTTTGCCTCAAAAAAAATAAGATGTTTTTTGAAAAATCCTTATTTTGCGGCATTCAATTCCCTTCATACATTTTCAGCGGATGTGCAAAGATTCTACGTCAGTAACATTATTAAAGTTTCCATCTATCGAGTTTTAACTGAAGGTTTGAATATAACAACCTGATTAATGCGCATCAGGAAAAGCGCACATTTTTAATTGCCTGTATGACTATAAAATACTTCTAACACGTGAGAAATTAATGTCGCAAAGATGCTTTTGCTTGTTCAAGTAGGGAAGCGAGAACCTCTTTACTACTTTCGGCCACAAATCTGAGGTGCCCCCTGTGGGATTTACATGTATAGGAAGAAAATAACAGAAACCTCTTCGACACGATGGCTTAATATGGATAGCAATGAATAGGCATACTTCCAGATTCAGTATTAGAAACGAAAATAACCCGTACAAATACCATAAAGGCAATGGGAGTTTTACATTTGGACTTGGAGTCGATTGCTTACCATTCACTACCAATGAACTCGATAATTTGAATCTTGGCTGCCTTTAATGGTAGCCAAGAATATTAATATTAATATTAATTCATTCATTTTCTTGTCCTAAACAAGCAATTTATCTTTAAGTTTCAATGGCAAAAGATGAAATAACAACATTTTTCTTTATTTTTAATTCAATGAGTTAATACTAATGAGAATGTACATGCATATTTTTCATTGCAGTGTTCTAACATTATTTGTGCAGTTTTTTAAATCCGATAAATATTATTTTCTTACTGACGTGTATGTTACGATTGCCTTCAAAAGAGATGTACTGGTCTATATTTAGCAATGAAATGTAGTATTCTTCATAAAACATTATTATATTCCATTATGCTTCTGATTAACAGTTTTTTAGATTTCTGAATTAATGTTTATCAGTTTCTTGAAAAATGTTGCTTAGAAATATATCTTGAAGTTTGTTTTATTTTTGAATAGGTGTGGATTTTTTTCAGAAGATTACAAATTTGTAAGTTTTTTCTTTTCATTTTGCAAATATACTTATTCTACCTTTATGTCTCCCACTGGTAGGGCAACACTATTTTGAATAGTGGGTATAGTGATTGTTTGGGGATAGAGTTCCCTCAACATGATGGCCGGTGTTCAGCCATGGCCGGTGATGGCCTTTAAGCCTCTACATTCATTTCACTTCGGTGCCAAGTCAGGGTGGAGGTGGTTATATGCCTTTATATACAGTGGGCCCGCTAAAGTCCGTTGTCACCCCAATAATTTCTGAACGGCAAGAGAAATAGTCATAAAAGTGGGGTCTAGATATAGTGAAGTTGCCATGCACTACGCAAGAAAACCGCTTACCGCGCCACGTGGCTGCAAAATTTGGAGTTAGCGTTGTTATCTCAAAAACGGAACGAAATACGGGGAAAAAGTCAATTTCAAAGTTGTTCAGCATCATCGATTTATTACAAAAAAACATCTTGCGCACAAAAATGATGCAAATGAAAAGCACAAAACGCTCATTAGTTGGATCCCGTTGCACAAAGCTGCACTTTCAGGAAATGAGGCTCATGTATCTGTCATGCTCAAAACGGTTGTCCTTCCGCAACAATACACATCTGGACACGGGATTGCACTTCCCGCTGCACATTGAACATGGCAGGTGACGCGCTGGCACAAGCATCCGTAATACGGTTTCGAATTTCCTGCAATGTTGGTGGAGGGGTTGCATACTCTCGCTGTTTAATGTATCCCCACAGAAAAAAAGTCCAATGGGTTCAGGTCAGGTGAACGAGGAGGACATTCTACGCGACCTCTATACCCGATGACTTATTGCTGGAATGTGTCACGAATATACTGTTGCACACTTGATACTTTGTGCGGAGAGGCGCCGTCGTGTTGAAACCATACATTCCGGAGGTCAATCAAAGGCAAATCCTCTAGAAAATCGGATAATACGTCCTTCCTTTTCTCTTTTCTTCCGTGTTATGTCGCGTTACAATATTGGGAGTTACGAACCAAACAAATATGAATTTAACGCCTTCTATCTTTAACATTACTGTACGGAAGGTATCTTCTCTTACTAAATCGATTATGCTGAACTACTTTTTAATTGACTTTTTCCCCGTATATCGTACCGTTTATGAGATAAGAACGCTAACTCGAATTTTGCCGCCGGGCAGAGCTGTAAGCGGTTTCCTTCCGTAGCGCATGACAAATTTACTATAGAGAGAAACCACTTTTATGGCTATAGCTCTTGCCATTCAGAAATTATTGGGGTGACAACGAACTTTAGGGGGCACACTGTAAACTAATTCCAAGGTTTTTATAGCATTCTAGAACAACACTTTAAGAACATTTCTGTTCGAAAAGATCGGCAACATAATCTTCTGATCCCTGTATATTTACAAACGGCATTTTGTAAATAAAAATTCAAATTTAAGGTCTGAGCGAATAAAAGTCTGAGCATAGGGCGCCACTCTCCGTTCACGGGTTGATGTTGCGACGACTGTTATTCAGTTCACTCCGGTCGCAAGGCAGGTTGGAGGTGGTTATATGCCGTTATATATACTAATTCCAAGGTTTCTACAGCATTCTACAAAAACATGGCAGGAACATTTCTCTTCGGAAAGATCGGCAACATAATCTTATAATCCCTGTCTATTTACAAACGGTATTTTTAAATAAAAATTCAAAAGCATCCGGCATATCTTATCATCTTGTAAAGAATTTCAGGTCTAAGAGAATAAAAGTCTGAGTAAATAATTGCTCTAAAGATACAGCAGTTTTACGCCAATCGATTGTCTCTTGATTACTTTAACCCTCTGAGTGGTTCGGTCTTCTTTCTAAAGCGATTCGAAAAGCGAGCGTCTGCAGAACCTTTATCTGTTTTAAAAGTGTCTTCCTCCCAACAGAAGATTTTCCCAAAAGCGCAGCAGATCAAGTCTCTTCCCCCCCTCTGAACTGAGGACAAGCAGCAACCCCCGTCGAGGGGCGGGCTAACCGCAAGAATCCGTTCTATTCAGCTTGGAACCTATTTAAACTAGGTTTTACTGCTTTCGGAGATCCCACCTGTCATGTGACAAAATTACACTTCATGTCTTCGAGATGCCTCATTCTGCCCGTGTCCATAACACCAGATGACAAAAATAAACACCGTTAGACTAGACAAATGCCAGACCGTTGGGCCAAAAAAATGAAGGCTAAATTACCTATTTTTCATGAATTTCTAAAAATATGAACATCATCGAAGTTGCATGAAAGTTGATATTCTTTAGATGTCTGTGACTTCAATTTATTTGATGTTTATTAATAGTTGTATTTTAGATATTGGCTGTACTTCATATCATTAGTCTTTTTTATATTCTTGACTTCAATTTATTTTCAGTCTACACGTCAGCATATTAGTCTACGAATGTAAAAATTATTTCCTTAATTTTAAGGATCAACAACAATGCCATTTATATATATTTTACTAATCTCTGATGGCACTATAAAACTTTTCATAATGTTTCTTGATTTAGTATTCGATAAAAGGTAAATAATTTAGAGCCGATCACAAATAGAAACGGAGCTTAACTGGCTTAATCCGTTTTGTATGCACATAAACATTTATTATATAGATAGTCACATAATAATCTATATTCTAAAATAGCCAGTAATAATTAATACATATGAAGGATTATAAATAACCTTCTTAACCCCTGAATAATGTTTTAAATAAAACAATATACTACAAGCCTTTTGTACTGAAACTTGTTATATATGCTTTTTAAGAGGGCGAGTTAATAATCCTCAAACTAAAGATTACATTTAGAAAACCAATGCACTAAATGTTGGAAGAAATAGCTTATTCATATACCTTTATTTAGTACGCAAGAGATTATCTTCTATTATAATAAACGTAAATTTAATTCACCTGAAATTTGAAACTTTGATACTATAGTCCAAATACTATAGCATGCAGTCGCGAATTTTTCAAAATTAAATCTAATTCTTTATTTATAATTTTTTTTATCGAAAAGTAATGGCATATTGAGTTTCAGGGGCATTAGAGGTTTTTTTTACCCGATTGAAACGAAAATTGGACAATTAGGGTTAAAAGACCACATACCAAATTTCATTTATATAAGTCGTTGCGTTTGGGAATTATAGTGTTCACAAGCATGCGATTACAGAAACCGAGAGACAGTCAACGTTTCGAGGGATTTCGTCCAAAATTTAATACGGATCTACATTCCTAATTTTTGAAACTGTGTACCAAATTTTATCTATCTAGCTATTTAAGTTTTTGAGTTATCGTGTTCATATGAACCCTAACAGACAAATTTCCCTTTTACGGATTTTATCCAAAAATTGATTGAAATATACTAATTTTGTATAAAGTCCATACACCAGATTTCATCTTTCTAGCTTTAACCGTTTTTGAGTTACCATGTTCACAAACAAAATTCCGAAATTGTGTTTTTTGGACTCAGGGAGGTCTAAAACGTGGAGATTAATCAAAATCTCGTGTTGAAATTTACGACCGACGATTATAATACTTTCTCTTTGTATTATACTTCGTTTACTAGAAAGTAAAAACGATCAAACTCTTTTTCTATCAATTTTACGAAAATGCGCTAGCTACGAAATAAAAAAATTATTGAATTTTTTTTTCTACAGACAATTTTTTGCAAACTTGGCAAAATCAAAGAATAAGGAGAAAAATCTAACACCTATTCGAAATTATTCAGGCGCCTTTTCACAATTTATAGATGTCTTGGACGTTGTCGGTGTGGTATTCAAAAATATTTTTGGGCCTTTTCATACCAAATATAAAGGAAATTTAACTAACATAAAACTGACACTTTACTCTTTTAAAAAAAATAAAATTATAGGTCTAATTCAAATATATCATACAACTTGGAAAATAAATAACAGTCTCATTATTATCCATTACAGTTCAGAATGAAAATAAAAACGTATATATAAATCAGAATTTTATTTAAAAAATCATACTTTACAAATTACAGCACACACACAAGATATTGCTATAAAACACATGCTCTGGCATGTGACAGTAATATTTTGAAATAATCCAAAGCCAGAGACTGCTATTATTACTGGAAGAACAGTCTTTAAAGTTGTTATTAGTGGATCTGGATGTATCAAAGGTTTCTAACATATATTAGTGGATTTCTTTTCTCAGGGCATTAATGAAAATTTAACTTGCAGTTGGCATGGCATTTACCGAAAGCAATTCAATTTAGCTATATAGATTTAATCATTTATAGAAGAATGCTTAATAACACATCAGGAAAAAAATTGTGCTTCAAGGAACTAATGCGCAAATACAGTATTCGTATAATATTTTCTGAGAAATATTTTTGTCTTCTTTTATTTTAAGCAAGAAATAAACATTTTCATTGATTATTGAAATAAACGTAAGAGAGTTAGGCTGCAGATATTATCAGTCTCATAATAAGATTATTAAAAGTCTCATAAGATCACACACCCAAACATTAAATTTAGTCGATAACGTTTTCATCTAAACTATATTTTCCCCTGCCTTTAACAAAAAGAAAATATTTAACAATGTAAAAAATAAAATTTTCTTCCACTTTCTTTAACTTTTATTTCCATGTACGTTACTTTTTCAGTTCAGAGTGACCTAAAAATAAATTTCCGACTAATAATTATTTAATGAAATAATAATTATTTTCGGAATGAATTTTTTCTTTGTAATTTTTATGAATTTAAAAGATATTTTTCTAAATAGTGTAATAATGAAGTTAAAATCTGTTCTAGTCTAATAAAATTACACTTAAACCTGAAAATTAATTTTTTTAATAAAAATCAAATCTATATGATGAAATAATCATTGTAAAACTGAAATTTTAGATTTGATCTGAAAGATAAAACAATATAAATAATGAATCATTTTCATATGCCTTAAAATTTGCTCTATTTTTTGACAAAAATTTAATTTTACTCTATTTTTATAAAGGAAAAAGTGAGTAGATGGAAATTATTAATATGAAAGAAGTTTACATTCGTATCATAAATCTAGTTGAACGTGGGTAAAATGTGTCGATTCAAGAACACTGTTCAAGTATATATAAATAGCAAATTTTCTTAGCAACCCCCTAGGCTTTCAATTTTTTTATGCTTGAATGCGGTATTGGAACAAAATCTATTTTACTTAAACCACAATATCTATTTTACGTAACCATTCGATATGGATCTTTAAAGCATTGAGGCATTGAAAAAAAATCTTATATCACATAAATTGTATTAAAAGAATAGCACTTGATATATAATACAGCATCAAACCAGGCTGACATTAAACCGAACTAATCCGGAATGCGATTCCAAATTCCGACACACACAATGCAAAAAAAAAAAATCCGACACTGCAATTCTTCCGAAAACATAATCTCAATGCAAATAGCATTAAAATTCCCTACACCACAGGAGAGAGTGGGGTTTCGGATCCTGTGCCATCCCCAATTTGCAATAAGTACATCCTTATCAGTCTTCATTGTGCCGACCTGTGCTCTCCCCGGATAATCAATCAAGATGTCAAACCAATAAAGGGGGTAAGAAATTCGGAAAAGTATGTGTGTTACACTTTAGAGACAGTTCACAATGAACTTAAAATTCAGTGCAAACCGATTTCGGGGTGTTTTCGACCACACGTTGAAATGCGTGTTTTACGCTTTTGGGGTTGTCCAAGGTCAACGTAGAAATACGTGTGAAATACTCAGAGGGTTAAAAGCATTAAAAAATGTACGAATAGCCTTTATATAGTGGGAGAAACAGGTGAATCAACACTAATTTGAATGAAAAAGAGTTAATTGTTTCAGAACACTTTCCCAATATAACTAGAATAAAAGACTTTGCTAATATTTTTAAACAAATTCTATTATATAATAATATATAACTTTTTATTTGACACAGAACAGAGTGTCAAATAAAAAGTAAATTTTTATAATTTGTAGAGGACAAGGCAGCTGTTAAAAAGACATTAACACCTTTTATCATCTTTTAATCAAATGAAACTATATTTTTTCGTATGACAGAAGTTACAACTTATTTCTTTTTCCAACCTTTAAATTTTTGTTGAAAATACATTTTACGCAAGTTCGTAGAGGATGATTTCTTAGTACAATTATAAAACTTCTTCTCAGTGGTTCCATGCCAGCTTTAGCTTTACAACAGAGCGCAAACTGAACATGCTTAAAAAATTGTGCACGTTCTTGCCCTTTTGCATGCGGTAAGTAATTTTAAGAAACTTTTGTTTCCGGTAACGGAAAACAAAATATTAAAACAAAGTAAAAGAAGCTTTCAAAACTTGAAGCCCGTTTGAAAAGATACAATTCAGTTTTTGAAAACTTTGAAAAAAACAAATATTCAGGTCTAAATGTGTAATTAAATTTCTTGATGCATTATTTTCACAATAATTGTAAGTAGTCTGATTGATCATGATAGAAAGGAAGACGTGTTGAATGATTTTCATACGGGTTTAACCCTTAAATGCGCAGTATTGACTTTAAGCAACATACAAAATTTTGTCTTCTAAATTCTTGAGAATAAGACTAAAGCTCTAATGCCTATAACATACGATAACATAATGTTTTATTCAAGAAATGAAAATGTTATATAATCAATTTACAACATAAAGATTGCTGCATGAATGCTGTTGGCAAAATGAAAATAAATTGATGTTTTCACTTGATGCCGCATCTTTTTTCGCTTTGTTTGTACTATATTTTATTCTACAATGTTGAAGGAAATTCCTTATCTGTATTATAGCTCTGAAAATTCATCTGTGTTTAATCATCAGAGAATTTTATCAAGGAAATTATTTCTGAAGTAAAGCCTAGTGTTGTCGATTGTTTGCAAACTGTGTCTTAGCCATAAACTATACATAAAACAAAATATCATTTTTTAAGGTATTTTTCCTATGTTTTATTCAAGAAATGAAAGTAGAAAAAATTGTTAAATCAATTTTTAAAATTCGGGTATTTAAGGTTAAAGAGGATTCTCCACATTATTTCAGAAACTAGCCGATTTGCGTCCTCTATTGTTGAAATACATCCACAAACATGTCTTGTAATTGAGTCAGCCTTTACGTTCCGAAAACATATTCTCGTCTTTCTGCATTATAGATGCAATTAAATTAGCCTTGTTTGATTCTTGTTTAAATTCTATCGGATGAAACCTTTTTCTTAAAACGCATTGACATTTTATCCCGTTTAAAACCTCTCACACTTAGCGAGGCGGTCCCGAGCGGTCTAAAAACTTCCTTTTAACAGCAACAAAGGCCAGTCTGAGGCGCTTGGCCCCTTTTGAGGGGAGGGAAGGTTCTGAGATCGCTTAGGAGATAAGCGCGGTAGGAGAGTCCAATTATTCTTGCCAACCCCAACCCATTTCAATGGGCCTTAAGGGAAGATTATGGCAGAGGGTGGGGTGGTAGGATAAATAACCACCCAGGTTGGGAGAGTTCAATTCATGTCGTATCAGAACCAAACAGGTGCGATTTTAAAGGGGCTAGAAGAAAAAAGTCGCCTCGGGATTAAAGAGTTAATAAATCAAATATATGGCTGAAGGGCTTAACCACTTTCCTATAAATGTGCTTATCAATAAATAAAATATTCCGCTTTGTGGAGAGATAACCCAAAAATACTTCGTCAGAGTTAGATGAAGAGCCGTCTGGGTGGAAACTGAAGAAATGAACCAAGGAACATTATGAAAGGTCATGGATTACACGCTAGAAAAATCTCGACAGTGTCAGGAATAAATGCATGGTGGCGTACAAAATAAAAACAATTTTCTAGAAGAATATTTAATTTTTATAGAAGAATAAACGTGAACTTTAAAATATAAATGAGTTACTCTATTTACAAATGATCTGTCTGTCTTCTAATCATCTTGTTGCTTGTTTTATTCCCCTGTAAAATTCATTCACTCCATGCATGATGGTTAGTTGATTGATAATGAAACTATAATTGTAACTACATAGATATTTTAGGTTACCACACTTTAACTTTCAATTGCTTCAAAACCCTTTCCTGTATTTCTGCCAAAATCACTGTTGAAAGAGAAATTTTCAATTTTCCAATAATCCTTAATCTAATTGTTGAAGACAAATCATTTCATACCTCATATTTATTTCAAAATGGCTCCTTGGCTGTAAAACTGTTATCTAGTTGTACTTTTCAGATGTGTTTTGAGTGAGGTTCATTTTCTATGAATTGTCAGTGTGATGAAATGCTTTTGTTACAAATAAATGACAAAAAGAGAAACGAATGCAAAATGCTTTATTTTCTAGTAAGAAAACATTAGTTTTTTTATTTCACATTAAATATTTGTAACAAATATTAATTTCGGGAAGATGAGTTTACAAATTTACATATTGTTGAAGAAATTTAAGCAGAATCATGAATTAAAAGATTTCATTTTCAGACTTCTATCAAAAGAAGTTATTCAACACGCTAGCAGCATCGTCGAAAAGGTCTAAAATAAGAAAAATGGAAAAATATGCAATGAAAACTAAATTAGTTTACAACATATATTTTATGAAAAATGCTAAATCGACCTGTATTTATATAAATGTATTATCAATTGCCTGGGATTATAATTTTTGTATGTGGGACATATATATTATAAACATAATTATATAAATTCTAAGACGTTATAAAATATGTATAACGAAATATCAAAAAATTGAAGTTTAATAATTTTAATGGCTAAATCTTTTTATCAGAACTTTTCATATAGTAAAGAATTTTAAAGTTCTACTATAGGACTTTTGCACAGTATAATAGAAATTTATATATTAACAGAAAGCAAATTTGGTCTATATCATTCTCAAACTGGCTTTTTTACTTTTATTTAAGCACGTTAAATATAATTTCTACATTCTAAATTTGTTTAAATGTTATTCTAGGTAATTTATAACTAAACTGATATGCATTTTTTTCAGTCAGATATTTCAGAACTTATTGGTATTATTAACATTTAACGGACCCTCTTTAAGTTTATGCACGTTTATATCTTCTTGAAACTCCACATTATCTCTTTCTTTGAAATTCTTTATGCCATTCAATACAAATAAAATGATGGAAATAGATTGCTATTGTGATTTATAGTTTTATATGTGTTATACATATGTAATAATCTCACTTAATTTTACTTTAAATTCTAATGTTGTATACTTTAAAATCTTAGTACAATATTAATATATTCCAAAATCCCTTTTCTTACACTCCAGTTTCGTTTTATTTCCTGCGCTGGAGGCTTATTAAATCTCTTATTTTGGCATACTTATTACTAAAAAAATATTTTAATCGTTTCCACGCGCCCACATAAATCGACTTCTTGCCGCCATACTTTTCCCTAGAACACTTAAGTAATTTAATAAAAATAGTTAATATTCCCTTCACTTTGATCACGTGTCCATATGTTAATCCCATATCTGAGAGAACGCAGGGATTATCTGTTCTCTTTAGACTTAAAACTTTCATACAAGATTTACGTTTATTCCACCACTCTCCCATAATAAATAAAAAATAATTAATAACTTGGCCTGTTCCTTCTTAACGACGACAACAACGAAATCATTTTATATATGTGATTTAAGTTTTTCTAAAAAATATTAATATAAAAGTACAAGCTTTTCTACAACAGTTAACAAATACAAGTTTTATGATTTTTGTTACTACAAATTATTTTTAACTATCTGAAAGTTTGTTGATAATTCTTAATCCTACATAACACATACGTGAAACATGTATTCGAAGAAAGAGAGACATTGTGCTTAAAGTTTTGATTAACTTTAAATTAAGCTACTTGAAGGCATTTTAGTAAGAAAATCTTGATTTTGAGGCAAGCTCAGATGCGTAGGACTGAATGGGCACCCACAAATTTAACTTCCGCAAAGCAACACCCTATTACTGTTCGTTATTTTGAGTTCCAAGCAAGAATATCAATTCTGTCATTTCAAATATTTATGAAAATTGCAAATAATAAATAGCATATTTAATATAACACTGATATATTAAATTAGATGCTGTCTCACCAGTTGCGGCATATTGGGAGGTGACGGAGGAAGATGGCCCCTTACTTTTTGAAGGAAAAATTGAATTTTTACCCAATTTTAGCTGCCTAAAATTAGGAAAAATAAAATTGTGATTGGGTCATGGAGAGCTAAATTTGTAACGAAGTTTTAAAATTTTTTTATCTACCCCTATACTCCCGGGAACTTTTAGAAATCTATATATTCCCCCCTACATCTTCCTTCCAATCGCCACCATTGTATCTCTCTGTCAGTTACAGCTGATGGATCTGTACGAGAGGTATGCTGATATTTAAAATTATACGCATATTTACATATTGAAATACTTACTTCCATCATGTCCTTCGTGGCCGCCTGTTTCTAAAGAGAAAATGGTCATTTATTTCAAGTTTCATTCAATAATCATAAAAGATTTAAGATAAGATCAGCTTTTCTTGGATGAGGAATATCATTTTTATCGAGGTGTAAAGATAATCTGTATTTTACAGAAGATAATATAAAACTGTAATCACCGATTCTTTCCCTGTATACAAAACTTTAGGGTGATATAAACAGTAAGAAAAGCAATTTAAAATTGTCATTATCGCATAGCACTAGTCATAAATATTTTTGATCGTCTTTTAGATAGCGAAACTAGTTCATAAACGTAAGCAGTGGGTAAAAAAGTAATTTTTAAAATGAAAAGATATTTAACGAAATGACGTATATAAAAAAAACAGTGAATAAGTCATATGGTTCCATGCAATTATAACATTTCAGAACTCTTCGAACGGAGTTTAGACATTATATAGATGCACTCCGCTTGATGTCGAAACCAAGAAGCACCCCATCACTGGTGTTCTGCCGTTCAACTATTCCCGGAGAAAATATTTCCTGGCAAAGAAATTGGAAGGGATGCACCATACCACGGGCGGTAAGTTCTCCTTATCAAACTCATCCTTTTTTGTGATATAATAAGGAAAGATTCTTTGTCACACCAGTTCGTGATATTGAAACATTGACAGCTCGGATAACAGATGCTGTGTCTCAACAAATATTGGGCAACACGTGAGGAGCATCAGAATACCATCAAGACATTCTGTGAGCTACAAATCGGTAAATGCCCTTTACTTTTCCTAGATACTTGGTCTTATTTGAAATCCCGTTATAGTATTTACAACAGTCAGTCCAGATCCTTAAAAATCAGACTGCTCTCTCCGACTTAATTCTTTAGTACGAAGTTCAGTAAATAAGAAAAACCCACCAAGAAAATCTTTCTAGTGATACCATGGGCTGTTCTACTAATACTCTTCTAGCCGATGCTATAGATATTTCTGCTATTATTTAAGTTTTCTTGTTTTAGTTATTTAATTTATTTCAAATGTTTTCTTTTTTGTTTGGTTGCGAAATTGATTTCTTTCAATTTTTTTCTGGTATGCTTCCATTTCATATCCATCTAATCCGATTACAGAGAATCATTATGATTCTATATACGGGAACGTGATGTGGTGTTATATAGTACTTTCGATTTTCAAAGATAAACATACATTTAATTTTATAATAGATTTTGCTCAAATATTTTTCTAATTTAGATAATAATTTAGTGGTAAAACTGTCTTATTATTGGGTTGCCCCATTAAATTACTGATCTTACCGAATGGGAATATATTTTTGACAGTTAATATAAACGAGGCACTTGATATTATTACAAAACACTGGCTCAGTCATTTGCTGGTACCTTAACCAGTGATTCTCGTTGCTATGAGACTGACGAATATCTTACTCATTTGAGCAAGTGACCCAAATTATCAAGATGATGAACAAGAGCAATGAGTGCAGTAGTGCTTAAAGTTACAAATGCCGAAGATATAATGAACGAAGCTTTAACAGACTAATTTATCATATAAGAATGTTCACGACAATTCCTGAAAATTTCTTTCACAATTGCAATCTATTTAGTCTTCTATAATTGTAATCATTCATCTCATATAATATTTGGCTCTACTAAGAACTATGAATAGTCGACCTTCTGATTTTGTTCAGTATATAATGATTTGTTTTTAAGATAAATATTAATCGTATAATTTCAACACATTAATGAATGATAAGATAGAGAAAATTTGTAACTTACCGTAATGGTGGACTAAAAAAATATATCATAATTATTATGCAATTATAAAATATGTATAAAGAACACATATTAAGAAATATCCCATTGTAAGTGTGGCGAACATTAAACACATGAGTTATGCAGTTTAAAGCTACTGATTTAGAAGCATGATTTTTAAACATCTTTTTGACAAGCTATATGACAGATGATTGTTGTAAAGTTATATTAGGATTAATAATACTTCATTAAACACTTTACGATACAAAATTCTTACCTGCAGCTATGAATAAGAAGAAATTGCCAGTTATAATATTTGCATGGTTAAAGAAAAAAAAACAATTATAAAAAATAAAGAAAAGAAATGGAAGAATTTTGAAGTTCTATAAGGCATCTTAAGTCATTTAACCACAGTATTTATGATGATAGGTTATATATTTAAGGTTTTCAAAAATTCTATTTGATGCAATTTTAAATAATCAATAAAGGCCGTCATGCCGTCCATAGTAAAAAATAGCATTTTGTTTATTTCTCTCGTTCGAAGGCTGTGACGAATGATTTTTAGAGTTTTGAATAACACTTTTATGATACTGAAAATAATAAGAAAAAATCACCTGAGAGAAAAAATATGAAAAATAAAACAGTTTCTCCATAATTGGTGTGTATTAATACTGATATTTAAAACACAATTGCTAAGTTCCAATTATCTGAATAAATTTAATGACGATATGCCTTTAACATTATCATGCCGAATAGGTAAGCAACGATGAAGACTTTATAAATTTTTCATTGACAAATTTGATGTTATCTTAATCTACTGGAAGATTCCTTTTGGAGAAGAAAGCGTGTTTATTATAATTCAGATATTTAAAAAAAATAATTTTATTGAATTCGTAGTAATTTTATTTATTATGGATCATCGTTCCAAGCTCAGATCACGATAAATTTTATGGGATTGAAATGGGAGATTTGCATATGTATTTAAGTTCTGATTAGATTTTCATTTCGTCAAAGTTATCTTTGAATTATAGGGTGTATGTGACAATTAATTTTTTAAGAATTTGCCCTTAAATATTCTTAAACGATATTCTTAAATGAAAGGAATGAACTGAATCATAAATAAAATTAACAGTAAGAAAGTTAAATTTCCTTTTATTTAAAGCATTCTTACCAGCAGCTGGAAATAAAAAAAATGAGCAATATAAGAACATTTTATTTTAAGAAATAAAAAAGCAATGAATTTAATAAAGAATTAAAAGGAAATATTGCAAAGACATAGAAAAGTTTCAATCTTTTATCAGGCATTTTCCCACTGTTCTATTAAAGATATTTATGATTCTTTTAGATTTCAAGATTTTAAGTTCTCCTGTTATCACAAGTTTTTAAATTCTAATTTAAACCAAACATTTCATTAAACTCTTAATTTGCTTTCAGAAATAATATGGTAGTTTTGTTTAACTGAGTGATTACGTCCAGTAGGGACACTTTGTGATGTTGGTGGTTGACTGTTTGAAGTTCAGGTACCTAATAAATATGAACAATTAATCTGATGTCGAAACCACCTGTCGAATTTAGTCAGCCATGATGACACCATCTTCAGTCTTTTTTCGACTCTATTAAAACCTTTTAAACATGATGAAAACTTGTATACGAGACAAGCGCGCAATCTCCGTACCCCTTTTTAAAACATCGAATTATTTTTTTGAGGATTTCCTAAGTTTATTGGAGAATTTCATGTTAACACGCTGCTTCCTTTGAGGGCTTAGCATTTTTTCGGCGCGGCGTAAGCGACCGAACTACTTCGAAAATTTCAAGCGATGGACAGATGTGCGGGGTTTGCTCTTGAAAAGATGGTAAAGGAGGGGACACTTTAAACTGTTATGCGCAGTTTGTTCTTAACTTGCTTGCACAGGAACATAAACAGTCCGATTATTTTGAAGCCACACCTTGTACAGCGCCATTGCCATTATTTAAAAAGAACTGCCTTTTTCCTAATAATTTAATGATATTTATACATACATACAAAAACTCTACAAATTAAATTTTCAACCAATCATTTGCCGATTGCTTGATTTGCTTACTTGACTGAAAACCTTTTATGTTTCGCTGCATCCTTAAACGAAGTAGAAAAAAGGAAGTGGTTGGGCATTGCAACCCTATATAGTCACATCCCTTATTTCGTATGAATTGAGAAAGTAGTGTTTATTCACTTGAGTTTAATTTAATCTCTCCGTTGAAAGAATATAGAGGCAAAAACTCTCAGCTTAGTAAAAATTTTCAGTTGTTTCCTGTGCAATGAATAAGTTACTATGGGAAATATTGTTTTTGGTGCATATAAGGTGGTCAACATGTGTCTGAAAACTTCAAGCTTAGAGAACTTTTCAGAAGTTTACTTCAAGAGTTAAGGCCAAGAGAACAATTTTTTAAAAAAAGAACTTACCGTATCCCAAGAGGGCAAGAACGTACACGACTTTGGAAAGCATGTTGATGATCTTCTCTATATTGAATCTAGAGCGGTGCTGGAAATATTCGAAGGGAACCTTATATATAGTTGATCCTCCGCTATGACTACGTAAGAAAAATACTATCCGTAATCAACCAAAGTATCATAAAACGCACTTAATAGTGTTAATCTAAATTAATCTTTGTGGATGAAATATGATGAAACGCAAACAGAAGTAACCCTCTGTTTTTCTATAAAACAACTTAATTGATTACTAGTCAGGGTAAAAAAAATTGATGTATTTGACTTTCAGTATTGTAATAAAATATGATGGAAATACTCTAGAAGACTTATAAATAATATTCTTTTTTATTACTGTCAAAAAGTTATAAAAGATAAAAATTATATTTGCTTCTCTCCACTTTTTTATCATCCATCGTTTCTTTATATCATGGAGTAATAGAATAGAAATAAATGCCATAAAGAATCGTTTAAGGAAGTATCATGAAAAAAAAGCTGCTCCCATTTTTCTTGTAGTCATAAATAATTTCAAAGAGTAGCTAGTTTTCTTTGTAATTTCTTAAGAATGAAACATCTTCAATAAATATTTTATTTTATTGTTTAACCATATTTTAGACTAACAAAACATAATATTCTATGCTGAAATATAATCTTTAATATTTATTAATCGCATGAAAAAAATCCAGATAGATATCCTTCACAGTTTCAGTAGATTATAATTTAGGAAGGCAAGGCAAAGAAATTTCATTGGAGAACTTTAATAATATATAGTTTTGATGTTTCTGAGTCGTGTAATACAGAAAACCGAAATTTTGTTAGCTTATTTAACATTGTACTTGAAATAAACTAACTTTACTTTCGAAAAGAGGATGATTTTATAGCCAGCAGCGATGTCTCAGCTTGATGTCCTCCATGTTTTTAAAAATGAAGGAGGAAATCCCATTAACCACATCAAAAACCATTGGATTTAAAAGCTTCATTATATTTTCAAACACAATACAAAATAAATAAACATTTACAGCACACCTATCTATAAATATTTACGGAAAGTTTTTCATAATAATTTTGTCCTAATAATTTCATAAGAATAACTCTTATCGATTTATCCTGTATCATCACTCTTTTCTAACACAAACTGTATCTTTTAGTTGTTTTCCTCATGATAGGTAAGAGACATCTGCCGTGCGTGCACTAAGAAAGCTGCCCACGACTTCCTCCCCGCCTTGAGATTTTGGGGAAAAAAGGCCCAATGAAAAGTAAACAAAACAGAAAAAGAAGAAAATATTCTGTTTCAAGAATTGTTAGATTCGTGCCAGGTGGTTCAAAAGCCGGGGACCAAAGATGGAGATCGGTTGAACTGCTGTCCTTGGGTTGATGACGCGGGAGCGGACGGACGAAAACCGAAAGACCCTGCTGCGAAAATCTGTTTTATTAAGCTTAAAATATTATAAGAACTTAGACTCGAAAATATTTTTATCCCGATCAACGCCCTGTATATTAACTAGTAATTTATAAACCAAAACTAACAGAAAGTAAGAAAAAAAAAATGAACGGAACATCTTTTTTATTTTTTCCCTTGACTTCCAAGATTATTTATATTTTATCTATTTACAATTCTTACTAAATTCATTTCATCTTCGCAATCGAATTCGATCTGGAATCGAAACTATGAGTTCTGCATATGAAAAATTTACCACAGCTTCTATATAATCATAATTATCTTCTCGAACCTCCAAATCTAGAGAAGAATTTTTAAAATTTGAGGAACAGCTCCTATATGAAAGTAAATCAATTGCGAATTACATTTAAGACAGAATATAATATGCCTTTTTAGGCATTGCTATACTTTTTAATTTTTAGAAATATTCTTTTTAACAAGAAAGCAAATGAAAATTTTAAAAATCTACCTTACATTATAGTAATAGTGTCTATTAGAAACCACTGAAATTTTTATTCTTTGAATTTTGATCTTTCTCGATCAACTCTATCAATTTCACTTTTCTAAAATAGGAAACAATTAAAGAATATCGCGGAATATCCAACCCCTCTAAACAACAAAAAAATGCCTTCCCTCAAAGACAAATGAGATGTTTTTCTATAAATCCTTATTTTGCGGCTTTCAATTCCATTCGTACATTTTCAGTGGATGCGCAAAGATCATTCAGTTCTACGTCGGTAACTTTATTAAAGTTTCCATCTATCGAGTTTTAACAGAAGGTATGATGATAACAACCTGATTAATGCGTATTAGAAAATGTGCACATCTTTAAATGCCTGTATGACTATAAAACACTATAGGAGATGTTCTTTTACTTGATCAAGCAATGAAGCGAGAACCTCTTTATTGTTTCGGGCAAATAATCTGAGGTGCCTGCTTTGGGATTTACATGTATAGAAAGGAAAAAACGGCAATCTCTTGGACACGATGGCCTTATATGGTTAGAAATATACAGGCAGGCTTCCAGATTCAGTATTAAAAATCAAAATTCACCGTAAGAGTACCATAAAGGAAATGGGAGAGTTACATTTGGACTTGGAGTCGATTGCTTACCAGTCACTACCAATGAACTCTATAATTTGAATCTTGGCCGTTTTCAATGATAGCCAAGAAAACAGCCTTGAGCTCACGGTGAACTCATGTATCGTAACCAGTTTCAAGTGAATGTACTGTATGATGATGACTGTATACCTGAAATAGCTTCAGCGTCATGTAGTCATGATGATAACTGCCAGTTCTAGTTGAAATGATGTATCAAAACCAATTCCAAATAATTTAGCTCCCAATGATTTCATAGAATTTTGCGGTTGCGTATGAAAATTGTTATAATATTAAAACTTACGATTGCACTTCATACTTTCCCGACTAATGAAGCACACGTAACGATTCCAAAATGTAATGTATGAAACGACAGATCAACGATTTTAGTTTTTCTCTGTGATTTTTATTAATATTAATTCGTTCATTTTCTTGTCCTTTACAGACAATTTCTGTTCTGTTTTCAATGGCAGAAGATGAAATATCATCATTTTTATTTATTTTTAATTAAATGAGGTAATACTAACGAGAATATACATACATTTTTTTCATTGCAGTGTTCTAACATTATTTGTGCAGTTCTTTAAATCCGATAAATATTATTTTCTCTCTGTCGTGTATGTTACGATTGCCTTCAAAAGAGATGTACTTGTCTAAATTTAGCAATGAAATGTAGTATTCTTCATACAATACTATTATATTCCTTTATACTTCTGATTAAAAGTTTTTTTAGATTTCTGAATTAACGTTTATCAGTTTCTTGAAAAATGTCGCTTAGAAATATTTCTTGATGTTTGTTATATGTTTGAATAGGTGTGGAATATTTTTCGAAAGATTGTAAATTTGTAAATGTTTTATTTTTATTTTGGCAAGCTTACTTATTCTACCTTTACGTCTCCCACAGGAAGGGCAACACTATTTTGAATAGTGGGTGTAGCGATTGTTTGGGGATAGAGTTCCCTCAACATGATGACGGACGTAACTCCGGCGGGAGGTGTTCAGCCGTGGCCGGTGATGGCCCTTTGGCCTCTACTCTCCGTTCACGGGTTGACGTTGAGACGACTGTCATTCATTTCACTTCGGTGGCAAGGCAGGGTGGAGGTGGTTATATGCCTCTATGTACTAAAGCGCTATATACTATGCCTCTATATACTAGAGCGCTCTAAAGTCCGTTGTCACCCCAATAATTTCATAACTTGGGACGTATTTCGAAAATTGATTTTAAAAAAAAACCTAATAATGTTACAACTGCGTTTATTTGAAAATGAGAGAGTAAATTAAAAAGTTATTTTCAGATAGGTAATGAGGCGTTACGGCGTTCTAAATTTGCTACTGCTAGAGAATTCCGTACGCAATGGCTACCAATCGGCAGAAGCCAATGCACGTTTTCTGGTTTCATTTTTTAGTTTTCTTGAATATTTCAAAAATATTTAGTTTTCACACTACATATTAATTAACAAATTAAAGAGCGTAAAATTCCCTACAAATAGGGGAGACATGGGATAGTTGTTACAATATTTTTCAAAATTTTTTAAAAAGAAACTATTAAAAGTATTTTTAGGTAACTAATTTAGAAATTTACTCTAATTATTGAAGATCCATAATATATTTTTTTAAAAACGATTAATTAACGAAATTAAAGAGATTTAAAAGGTATCCGACTGGTTTAAAACCGTCGTTTTTGATGAAATTATCAAAAAAATGTTTATGACTTTATTTTGTAGCCTGTTTAATCAGCTTTCTGAAACTGTCTCACTTTTTACTCTACGTGAATTACAAATGGAGTTACAGCTGTTTTATTACCGAACTGTAAGCATTATTTTATTGTGCATGAAAACTTTAAATGTGTTTTCTGAGAAATGATATTTTTGAGGAAAACTGTCGACCGTAACCATGATTTCTCAAACAGTTATTCAAGTATGATATGAAATTTTCTGAGATAATTTTCTGTAATATGCTTCATGTTTTTCTCTAAAAACTAAGGTCAATTTTAAAATCAAGTATTATTTTTAAGTGCTTAAATATAAGCGAAAAGCATTTTTTATGAAAAATTACCAGTTTAGTAACTATGTTCAGCTATATCTCAAAACTATTTTGAAGTACAAGAAATATTTTAGAGCATAACACAGATAACTGTCACAAAAATTTACTCCTATAAGTATTTATGTATATTTAGAATATGATTTTGTCTATGGCCGTTAGCGTAAAGCAAATATTTTAGTCATTTTTCTTCAAATTTCGCAGTTATTTTTAAAAAATATTATTTTGAAAGCATAATTTTACAATATTTTCATAGTTTTAAAACATATGCAGTTGAAAAATAACATTAAAAAATATATATAAGTTATTTTTCAAATAAATGTCTCCGAACACTGTCGTGTTTTATACATGCATGTGCACTGTAACAGCTTACCCCACAATGGGATATGTTGTTACAGGAGACGGGGTAAATTGTCGATAAAAGAAAATATAACATTTTTATGTTTTTAGTATATTATTATCTTATAATCTCTATAGAATAACGAAGGGCTTATGTTCTTTCTTCTTCATAAATTCACTTCATTTCATAAATTATTCTGATGAGTTATCATCACGCTCAATATCAGCCATGGTTACCAAAGTGCCTAATGTCACTGATTAATCTGTTTGGTACCTTTTCTGGAAATTTCTGGATCGATGCCACCCCAGTCTCGTCAACGCTGTCGATATCTTGACCCTAGAGTTTGAATATGTCGTGATATTTGTTGAGCAAGGTTATAACACTGTTCCTAGTGAAGTTCGTGACTCCACTCAATCTAGTCACTTGCGAAGTGTGGAAAGAAAGAGACTTCTTACACTTTAGAAAAGCTGGATGCCAGTCACTTGCAGAATTCTTACACTTACTCCAGCTCACTGGGATTTTTTTGGTTTTTAATTGCTTACTGATATACCAATGATTTAACTTCCTTAGTAGAAAGGCCGTAGTACAGCTTCGTGGCGCTGACTATGAACTGCCGAGGTACCGCCTCCTGTTTATCTGTGAAGACTTGCCGAAGATTCTTTTATATAAACAGCACTAGGCACAGTTGATCCGAGATAGGAAAAAAGGGCTTGTAATTTGCCTCCAAGAACAATCTTTAAAAATTAATAAAAATTATCTATATTGTTTAATTATTTGTTTAATTTAATTTAATTACGCTGAAAATAATTAAATTATGAAATTAAATTGATTAGAAATACAACTTACCATCGATAGGATTTTTCAATTTACTTCAGCGTATATGGAGTGTCATGAAATTAATTCCATATTTACCAGTCGCCTTTCACGATGAACAACCAGTCAACACTACTTCCGCTGCTTCTAGAAATGTTTCCTGAGGCGTTGTAACCCCATCTATTTGTCTTTTGTAGTTCCTCATATCAATTTTAAAGACAAATGTGTTTTGTACAATTAAAACTTACTCCGGGCAATTTCACAGTCACAATCCCTAACGGAATTGTAACAAGTAGCCCCATGTGACGATATTTTATATCTTGATACCTATGAGAGGTATATTACACTTTCACAGAACTTTTAAATATAACATTATTTACCTGAAATCCGGGCGTGGTGTAGATGTTAAACAGATATATCTAAATGTTCCGTCACAAATAAAAAATTTAAATTTAAAAGGAACATTACTAACAGACACAAAATCAATATTATTAGAAGATTTCTCTATTCAATTTAATGCAGGCACTCCAATGTTCGGTGAGGAAGACGACATACGCATGAGGGCTACCTTCTGACGTAATGAAAATGACTTTCTACAGGTGGTTATTTTAAAATTCGATTATAAAAACTTGCCCCGTGTAACAACTAAGCCCGGTCTCCCCTATATGCTTTTATTTTTCTTCTAGCTTTAACATTTTTTCAGATAACGGATCTCAAAAATGGGACATTTTCACTAATTTACAACCACCTAGACCACATTAACGGCGCGTTTCCTATCTGAAAAAAAACTTTTTAAATGCGCTCCCATTTTTAAAAAACGGAGTTGTAACATTATTAATTATTATTTTTTTGTTAATTTTTGAAATGTGTACCAAAATTCTCGGAACCCTGTATTTGATTATATATGAAATTCTAAACATCTTTGCCTCAAGAGTAATAACCTCTAAACATTTACACTGGATACCTTCTATGTTTTACTATTCTTATAAAAAAATTAAAGAAAGGCAAATACATCTTGCTCTAAGCTCTGCTAAATAACTGGTAAAATGTTTTTGCTATAAATTTCTATCTCGAGAAAAAAACGCTTTGTCAATTTGTTTGAAAGTAATTCCAATATAAGTTTCAATATTTTTTTTTATTCATTAATGGTTTGAATAGTTAGAAAAAGCAGAAAAAATAAATATAGTTATTTATGTATATATTATACATGAATCTCCATAACAAGTTTTAGTTTATTTTCACATGAGAAAATATGTACATTCTTGCAGTATATATGTACAAACATATACTGCAACTCTTACAATACAAGCATGTAAATGGTTCTTATGACACATATTAATTGCTAAAAGTAATACAGGTAAGTTAACATGCATATTTAAGTTATTTGAGTGAAGAAATTTTCTCCCGATACAGGCAGAATCTCAGATCCCCATAAAGACATATTAGAGTCAAGAAAATGATAAAAAAAAATCCCAAACTTGAAAACTCAAAAAAATAAATTAAGCTTAAGAAGAAGAAGAAATAAGCTACAAAATTGAAAAGTATTGAAGAAAATTCCTTTTTTGATATCAGTAAAGATTGAAAACATAAACTTTAAACTCATTTTCCTCAAACATGGTTTTTTCCTAAATTTTAATTTTTCAAACATGATATCTGAAATTGGGTATACAGTTTATCTATAATTCTTTCAAGAGAATGAACTAAAATATAAGCGTAATGATGAACCTTTGTAAAGTTATGCCGCGTTTAAGCTTTGAAGGAAGGCCGAAATTCTCTCTAAAAATTCTATCATTTCACACTAAACCCCTCATAATTTGCTATATTGCAAAACTTCTGTTTCAGTCTTAGCTGATACTTAGATTATTATATGTACTGAAGTATATGCCATTCTATCATTCGGTCTGGATCGGGTGTGTTATTATTAAGAGGTCAAATTTAATGCAAAAAGTTTCCAAATATTTAAGAAAAATATTTAAATTATAAAACTTGTTTGTCTGCTGTATTAAGTTTTAGCATAAATGTTATTTGAAAATCCAAAACAATTTTTTCAGACATCATTATTTTTAAAAAAGGCATCCGAACGTAGTCGGATGCCTTAAGAAAAATAAATATTTTTTTTATCGCTTTACATATTTTTAAAATATCCATCCTTTCACATAAGAATTATCCTTATTTCGTGAAAAACATTTGGAGTTATGAGTTCTCAAATTTTAAAAATGCTTTCCACCAAAAGTGTTTGGACCAATAGTCTGACCACTACTAAATATTCTGAGCTAAATTTTTACTTTAAATTATTTTGTGAGATAGAATTGCACTTTATTTTATTTTCTGAGAGCTTAAAATCAATAACGCTTCATTTGGTCAAATATGTATTAAAATTCCTTAAATGCTTATTTTTAACCGTTATAAATATATTTTAAAAATATCTACAATATTATTTTATTTCCAGTGTGGGTTCTGGGATGAGCAAACCAATATGAGTTATTGAGTTGATAGTATTTTAGGTTCTAACATCAACAATTCGTATTAAGCTATAAGATATACCATAACAAGAAAAAAGAATTTACATAAATTAAAGTTGAAGTAATAATAGATTAAATTTAAGACGAAATAAAAAAAATACGAAAATGAATAAAAACCGAATGATTTCTTTTTCACGCTCTTGAGAGAAATCTAACTTACTGTTTTTCAATGAAAACATAACATCTCGTAAAAATTCAGTTAAGTTGAAAAAGGAATAATAACTGTCAATAAAAGGGCATTTCAGACAGATTTCATAGAACAGGCATGAAAAGTTATCGTTTAGGATTTAACCATTTCAAATCAATTCTTTCCTTTTCGACTTGATGGGTAATAAAGTTGAAATTAAATCAGAAGCTAATAAAAATAACACTATATTTGCTTGTTCTTTGTACAATACTGACGTTGAAGGAAATATTTATAAAGTGCATATCAAAATTATTTCCTGATTCTTTTACGAAAATAACAGATAAAATTTTGATTTATTGATTTCTTTCGATAATCCTCCAGAACTGCAATTGTCCTCCATAGACTCTATTCTATCATATTTGAACTAATATGACGTGCATCATTAAACTTGCTTCAATATCATGAAATAGCTGTAAAAAAGTATTTCTTAAGTACTAAATCGAAACTTTTGTCCATTTAAATGGTTTGTTTCTATCAAATTTTACTTAGTTTAATTGTTTATTGATTAAGAATAAGATTTGAATGTGATGGGGATGGACAAATATATTAAATATGAATTAAAAATCACTTTAATTTAGTTAATTTATAATTTATTAAAGAGATTTGGCAGCGTCTCGAAGTCCAGACAAGCGTGTGGGTCTTTTGACATTACGTCGAATGATTCATGCAAAGAGTCGGCCAATTCTGGCTCTTAAGATACGTAAATTTGGCTCTGAATTAAAATTGAAAATGAAAATAAAATTATCATAGTTTTTCAATCATAAAATATGGAAATTTCATTTCTTGCATAACTTTTTCAGAATTTTGAACCTCTCCGGCCAGTTCCCAGTCTTGTATCGTCCTCACGCTTGTGTGGCGCGGCGGTTTGTGGAGGGGATTCCGGCTCAGGGTTCGTCCTCGTCATGTGATCGCGACTCAAAATTACGAGGTCCGTCCCAAAACAACCCTCGTGTTGCTTCGAAACGGGATGCTAACTCTTTGAACCCGGCTAGAGTGAGAATTCCAGTACCTTAAAAACTGAAGTAAATTTTCGTTCACGAAAACAGAATGAAACCCTTCCTTTCTTTGCAGAAATTCCTGGAGGACGACATCCAAGTTTGGCGATCAATTGCCAACAAAGAAATGAACCACTTTTCTCCCATAAAATTCCCTCAGGTGCCCGAAAGCGCCTGAGTCTGGCCTCTGTCGAATGAGGCGGTTTGAGGTGGGATAGGGCTCATAGTTAATATAACTAACCAAAACCCTGTCTTGAATTCAGCACATGCAACCAAATGCATCGCTGAAAGACAATCCATGCTGCAATCAGTGCCTGATCTAACAGTGGTGCTTTGTCTCATATGGCAAAAAAACGTGCTTTCTGTGTTTGTTCTTAGTATTTTCTTGACTTTATATTTATGTGAACAACCGTTCTCAAACACGAATTCATTAAATGTAAAGTTATTAAGGGACACATCAATGATGCTAACCTGAAGTCGAGTCTTGAAAGATAAATTACTAATTTGAACCTAAAATTAAAATTTTTCTGAAAATCTGATCTCATTTTTCACACTGTTTAACTCTATCGATACGGGACCGTCCCATACGTCCCTTCAAGCAAAACACGATAGCCTTCCGAAACATCCGAATCTCACCCCGAGATTCCCACCCCCTTTCGTTAAGTGTGATTGATTCACATCCGCGGCGCATGCTTTCTTCGTTAGAGTGGCTTGCCAAGATGTGTTTTGGGAAGAGGGGAGTTTTATTACAATTCGGACAATGCCAGCTGAAATTGTGGTTTCTGAGGGAAAGTGAATTTCCCTTATCTTTCATAGAGGAGTTCGGACGTTCCCTTATTTTGAGGTTCCTTTATTTCAAGGGTCTTAGGAATTAAGGGTTAAGGCCAATCAGTCAATTTTCTGTACGATTTTCTTTTTATTCTATTGAATATGTAATTCATATAATAATTGCAATACTTCAATGCTTTTTATTTATTTATATGAAATGGTGTCTACCGAATTAATTTATAAAGGGAAATAACTGGATTGGATATGTCGTATCAAACACGTGTAGACTCGTGTATATGTGTAAGATTTATATCTTGTCCTATTTATTGAATGGAATAAAAAAAATAAGAAAAGTACTCCTTGACATATGCTATCGGTTCATAAGAATTTTCGGGACATTTTGTTCGATAACTTTAATTTGTGAATTTCTAAGGAAAAATAACTAAATTTTTCTTTATATTCTACTTGCCACCAATGGCAACCAGCATGTTCGTCAGTTGTATCCGTTGCGTTTCATGTTAATAAAATCTTCTATGTTATTCAGATTTATTATATATATTACATAGAATATGAAATTTCACATTGGGATAGACATTCAACCAATATTATTTATGGAGCATTATACCTCCTCTGTTCAATGTGTACATGCACCTGCTTAATTTTAAGTCTGCGATAACTCCGTGGGCCAATATGTGCTATTAGTTGATTTGAGCTTCAATATAAAAGTAGAATGATGCAAAATTCAATTATTACAACTACATATCACCTCAATCGAAACATGCTCATAAAACATCAATATAATGTCTGTACCAGATATATTTCATAATTTAGCTAGTGTACCAGAGAAATTTTGTTTACAAATGAAAAATCAATTAACGACAGTAAGAAATATAAGGGATGTCTGTTCTATTCTCTTTTTATTATTGTTATCACGAGCATTAATAAAAAGAGAATAAGAAAAATAAGGGATGCCTGTTCTATACTCTTTTTATTATTGTTATCACGAACATTAATAAAAAGAGAATAAGAAAGATAAGGGATGCCTGTTCTATACTCTTTTTATTATCGTTATCACGAACATTAATAAAAAGAGAATAAGAAAGGTAAGGGATGCCTGTTCTATTCTCTTTTTATTATTGTTATCACGAACATTAATAAAAAGAGAATAAGAAAGATAAGGGATGCCTGTTCTATACTCTTTTTATTATTGTTATCAAGAACATTAATAAAAAGAGAATAAGAAAGATAAGGGATGCCTGTTCTATTCTCTTTTTATTATTGTTATCACGAACATTAATAAAAAGAGAATAAGAAAAATAAGGGATGCCTGTTCTATACTCTTTTTATTATTGTTATCACGAACATATCCAAAGCAATAGAAAAACATTGCGTCACTTTATCTTAGAGAACTTTCAATTTCCATGGGATACTCCAAACGTTGTGCTGATGATATAAAAATACATTTATATAATTTGTGATTTTATTTCATTCCTCTAAAAAATCGACAAGTGATATTCTGAGGCCAAAGATGGAAATAAAACTGATTATTGAACTATTAGTTTTAGAAATATAATTATTATGGAATAAAGTAATATTTAAGCTTATTTTGGATACTCCAACAAATCATTTCGTAAAAATTAATAACTAGGTATGTTTCGGTGGCAATATAAAATATGTGACATAAAAACTTTTTTTCAATAATGTAATGACACAATGTTGAATGTAATTTATTCGACTCATCAGTAGTTCATCTTTTCTAGTTTAGGTTAGTTATTCTTCATTTCATTATATTAGGCAATTATTAGGAAGAATGTTTTTTAAAATGAAGAAAAAGACTTAACCATGATGACTAAATAATGATGTTTATTGATATGTAGAGGCAAGAATCTAGATTTAAAAAATCATGCTTTTCTGTAAAAGAAAGAAAAAAATATGTTGAAAATTAACTTTTGACTTATCCGTTGATAAGCATTTTAATCAAACTTGAATGTCATTCTTGCTTCAGAAAATTAAAGCAATTTGCACCAAGTGGTAACTTTAAATGTTTTGTTTATCGAATTTAAAAAAGTAATGTCTTACATGCTAATTTCAATATCTCCCTTAAACATCTATCCTAAAACAAGCTATTTTTTTCGTATATATAACAGTGATAATAAAGAACAAAATTTCTTTACTCATTTGTTATTGAGTGTTTAGAAATAACAAAATGGTAAATTTAATATTTGTAAAATGTACGATACAACAAAACTCTTACACGATGTAATATAACATCTATCCTAAAACAAGCCATTTTTTTCGTATATATAACAATGATAATAAAGAACAAAATTTCTTTACTCATTTGTTATTGAGTGTTTAGAAATAACAAAATGGTAAATTTAATATTTGTAAAATGTACGATACAACAAAACTCTTACACGATGTAATATAAC
>BGPR01010169.1:39815-53784 GCA_013235015.1 Araneus ventricosus
ACTGCCACCATCTTAGTGTGATGTTTATAAGCCAATATCCGCCTCCGGACATCGGGAATTTCTTTTGTCTAGTGGTTAGGATCTTCGGCTCGGAACCCAAAAGGTCCCCAGTTCTATCCTCGTACTGCCACAAAAGTATTATACGATTGGAAGGCCGGTTAACAAGTCCATACACGTGTGCTGAAAGATTCTTCATTAGAAAACATATAGAAGAATTTTTATTTTGCGATAGTCATCAAATTATATCAGTTTGAAATATAATGTAGTGGTATAATCAGAGGGTGAACGAAAAATAAAGTGAACGAAATCCATGTTGCGCCCATTTCGCACTAACACTAACATGGTAATGAAGAATTTCTATTTTCTTTGTAATAATGACTTATGTCCATTTCGTACAGTTTGTATCCAACTGGCAGCAAGGACAACTATAAGTCCACATTTATTTTCACCACAGCTAATAAATTTTGAGTTCTGTTTTCTCAAAAATGAATCTTATGGACTTGGTTCACTTTGACTCTGAACCCTCCAACTGATACTCTGCACCAGTTCCAGAAATCTCATTCATTAATTACTTGCAACGTTTCGCTTTGCAAACTAGTTAAGCGGTCTCATTAAATTAAAAGAAAATTATACAAGGTTTTCTGTACTGCTGTCTATGGCAGGAATGATGATTATGATTTGTTTGATTTGGGTCAAGTACATAACATAATACAACTCCATGCCCCTGCAACTATAACCTTAAGGTTATTTAAGCAGTATCGAGGACATGAAGTGGAAGAAAATCACTGCACCCAAAGGGGTGGTCTGTCTTTGACTTTGCCAAATTCCTGACAGTGCTACCTAATTATTAAACGCTACAAGTTTACAAATGTTAAGGAGCTATTTCATTAGGATGGATTGCTATTGTGTGTTGCATCATGAAATATTTTTGGTAGCGCAGAGCATATTGATAAATAAAACTTTGGAAAAACACAAACTTATAAAATTGCACGTAAAATAACTGGAAACAAATAATAACTACTTGCAATGGAAAAACTGTAAGATGAGAAAAAAATTCCATTAAAAAATAAAAATAATGAAAAGAAAAAGACGAAAATAAATTAATACAATAATAAAAACAAAATAAAAAATATGCTTAAATACAGAGAAATGGGAAACGCATAATTTTAAGAAGTTCAATTTTGAAGAAGAGTTAGTTGATAGAAACTCTACTTAAAGAAGGTGAAACACGGTTGATCCTGGAAGATAGTCCGTTAAAGAAAAACATGGCAAAACTTTAAAGCGTATATCACAAGGACAGCTTTTCCGTGGTCACGAGGGTAATGCCACTCGCCAGAAAGGTTTGTACCACGTGACGCATTGAGACAGCCGGTCAGACAGGATTTCGGTATCGTGGAAGGCGAACTAAGTCACAGTCAAAATCACACCCGATTGGTTTGAATTTTCGCTGCTGATGATTTTCCCTCACCACCGTGTGCATTTTCAATCCGGTTGAATACAATCCACTATTTCCGTCATTTTGTCTGACCGGTCAAGTGCGACAGTTTTTTTGGCGAATGGCATTACCATCGTGCCCATGGACACAGACCACAATAAGCTGTCCATGTGATATACGCTTAAGGGAAGGTCAGGCATACGACAAGCATCAAAAATCACACAGAAACATGGGTGCGCAAACGCCATCTGGAGGAAGCAAATGGCATTTAAAATAATACAGCGCAGGCCAAAGTGCCAATACCGTTCTGAATTCTAACGATATTGAACTGAAATTTTTAAATAAGTTGCTCTATATACCTGTTTTTGAAGTTATGAACGAAAAATTACGAAAATTTCGAATTTCTTAAATAAATCTTTATATATTCCCGAATATTCGCAATATTTTAACGAAATTGAATTTAAATATTTTGAACATCACACAAACGAATAGATGAAAGTTGTAAGCCATTATCAGCTTCCTGTGAAGAGGGGTGAGGCAAAATCTCTTTTCTACTTCATCATTTCTTGTCAGTCCCCTACATGCCCTCGTGACCGAATCTTCAATGTAGATTGTGAGTGAAAACCTATTCTTTATAGAGTCAATGAGGTATTCGTAAAAGATGTGCAAATTTCAAAAAATGTCCACAATTGTGACTAGCGCTCTGTTATTTTTAATGCTATCTGCTGGCGTTTGAGCAACCGTGTTCCTGTGTGATTTTAGACGCTTATCTTATGCTCGACCTACCCATGAAAGTTGGCCGCGTTTCTTCGAAACACCCTGTAAAATCAAAAAATAGATATTTCTTTTTTAAATTATTTTTTGCTTTTAATTTATAATTCATAATTATTAATATAATGGAATCTTGAAATAATTTTTTTCTTAAATTCATTACCAGGTGATGCCAAACATCGAATCAAAATTTAAATAAATTTATTTGTATTCTTGAATTTATTTGGAATGACAAATATAGCGTATTGTCATGAACAACATGCAAGTCTACAAAAGATCAAAATTCTACCGCGTCAAGGAGTGAAAATCTGATTACAAAATTCCATCTGTACAAACATAAAACAAGTCAAGTTACATAAAAGTGTGTAATAAGGACTTTAAAGCTGAATCAAAAACTACCGAAGCTGAACTAAATCTAATTCTAAGGATTCTTAGGAACGACACTGACACTCGTATAAACTACACAGTTGCATTTAAAAATAACATTTAATAAAAAAAATCTATAAATAACGATGGATGTCAAATCGACCTGAAAACGAACTACATTTCTTCAAGCCTACTCCAACAATACAAAACCGACGCTCCCAACCATAGTTCGAGATTAATTCCCATACGGTCGAGAGCGCCCTCTTGTGATGAGGCAGACCATGGGTTTCCACAAAAGCTACAGTAGAAGGAAATTTAATACTGTGTGATGAATTCAGATGTTTTTAAATGATTTTTGTATTTGATATTTTTTTGTTCAAGAAGGCGATGGAAATATTTAATTAAGAATATCTTTTTGTTATCTTCGATCTGAAAAGAGATTGATTCTACACTGGTAATCTCTATTTCACTTATAGAAATTATCCTTTCGTCTAATCTAGTATGTACAATGCTTTCTTGGAGATTTAAGAATCCGCACGATTTCCTTTATAGTTACAGGTATTTGCAAAATGTGCGTCACAATCCAAAATGGGATCATGCTGTTTTGGGCTGAAGAGAACTTTTACAACGTTTATTTCTGGCGTATTCTTCAATTCTTTTGAGAGAATAATTCTGTAAGAAAATCGTTGATTTAAAATATTATTAGAAATATAAATTGCTAATTATTGATATTTTTGAACATTTTCCTTTCTGAAATTTTCTTATTAATAATTTATCACTGCTTATTTTCATTCTTAACTTCCCTATCCCTGAGTAGTAATAGTAATTTTTGTATGCAAATGACGCTATCAATTTCTTTTTCTATCCGAAAAGGAATACAATTCTGATATCTGTGAATAGAACAAGCCATATTCAAGGAAATGGTATTGTGTGATGTTCATAAGTATTAAGTGATGTTCATAAGTTCTATTTGTTTCTTTAATAAGAAAAAGTAACCTAAGGTAAAGACCCGAAAAAAGTCTTCATAATAAAATGAAAAATTTACTTTAAAAGATTCCCGTGGGTAATGAAAACAATATAATGTTATTTCATGAAAAGCAATAAGCATAGCACATATTTTTTATAATTATTTTATTCTTTCAAATTTTTGCAGTATATGTGCATTTAATAACATACTGCAGTATTATGGAGTCAATTTTAGCAAATTATAGTCGGTTGTATAAGAATTAGATACATACTATTTCAATATTTGATTTGGACACTCATGCTGGTTTTTGGTAAATTATTCTCGCTAAAACCCTGTGTTAGGCCTGAAGTTGAAGCTTATCTTGTTCCGAAGAAGTTGTCCAAAACACTGGCAGCATCATCGAGAGCATCTGCAAAATGAAAAGTTGTTGAATATTAGGAACGCGACATTATATAATACTTTTTCTAAATAACACTTGATTGCATATTTCTTCTAATGGTTCCATGCATGTAGTTGAGAAAAATTATTTTCACTTTTTATACAAAGTAAATTCAAAATAAATTCGTTTTATATTAACTACAGATTCAATACTGTTTGAGAGATGATCTATATATTTAAAATAATTTGGTGAAAAACCCTTCACCGAGTCCGCCAGCCTTAACTACTCGACCGATTTTGGCAATATATTTTTCATTTCAAAAGTTATGATTTCTATATGTCATCAACAGTCGCCTGCCCCCCCCCCATTTTGGAACGACATTGAAAAAACTCTTTCCACTGTACATTCTAACGTTTACACAGTTCGCCAACAACAACAAGACGGATTTTGACGATTTCTTTTTCATTGAAAGGTTATGACGTCTAGATATGTCATCAAGGGTCGCCTGCCCTCCCCCCATTTTGGAACGAAATTGAAGAAACTCTTTCCACTGTACATTCTAATGTTTAGACAGTTCGCCAACAACAACTGGATGGATTTTGACGATTTTTTTTATTGAAAGGTTATGACGTCTAGATATGTCATCAAGGTCGCCTGCCCTCCCCCCATTTTTGAACGAAATTGAAGAAACTCTTTCCACTGTACATTCTAATGTTTAGACAGTTCGCCAACAACAACTGGATGGATTTTGACGATTTTTTTTATTGAAAGGTTATGACGTCTAGATATGTCATCAAGGGTCGCCTGCCCTCCCCCCATTTTTGAACGAAATATGGAAAAACAGCTCCACCGTACATTCTCTATATGTTTTTTCTATTTCGTTGAAAAATGGGGGTTGGTGAGGGGCAGACGACCTTTGATGACATATCTAGACGTTATAAGCTTTGATATGAAATAAAAATGTTGCTAGTTGTTGCTGGCGAACTGTCCAAAGGTTTTTCCCCATAGAGAATGTACAGTAGGAAATAATTTTTTCGATTTCATTAGAAAATGGAGGGGGAACAGGCGATCCTTGATGACATATCTAGACGTCATAAGCTTTCATATAAAACAAAACTTGTCGAAATCGGTTAGGTGGTTGGGGCTGGGGACTTTCTACAATGTTTACCCATAGACAATGAAGAGAGGAAAATGTTTTTTCGATTTCGTTCGAAAATGAAGAATGAAGGGGGAGGAGGGTAGATGAACGTTGTTGACATATCTTCTCATCACAGAATTTCAAATTAAAAAAATGTCGAAATCGGTCTGATGATTGGGGCTGGCGAATCTCTAAGGCTTTTACCATATTATTAGTAATTTTTCATAATGTGTGATTAGAGACCAATATGTTATTGCTACTGGCCGATCGACATCCAAATTCATGCACGTGATAATAAAATAGGAAAACTTAGTAATTTTTCATGTGATAATAAAATAGGAAAAATTAGTAATTTTTCTTTAATGTGTGATTAGAGACCCAAAAGTTATAATTGATCAAATTTAACGAAAATTAAATTAAATATTAATAGAAATTAAATTAAAATTAAAAATTAATTAAAATTCTTTTGCATTATACAGAAAGGCGCATATGCAGCTGCTTCTTATAAAATACAAGAAACAAAATTAGAACTTCAAAAATTAAGTTAAAAAGAAATATAGAAAAGTAAACATTAATAATAATGACAACAATACACCTTTTATGCGCGCTAACGCAGCAGCATTAAGTGATTTCATCATCAGAATATTCCAAAAATTTTATAAACAGAAATAAAGGGATTTACAAACAGAAATTGTCAAATAATTAAAACATAAATAAGAAAATTAGAAAGAAAAATACAATTAGAATGGAAGCAAAATGGAAAAAAAATTGGAAAAGAACAAGAATGGCGATTCTTCCTCAGAGGCCACACGCCATTGTAGTTCTAAAACGGGACAAAATTTTCTGAATAAAGGAATGGCCATTAGTCAAAAATTATTCCCTTATGTAGCCTGAATTTTGTCCAACATCTGAACATAGAATAAAAAGAAAGAAAAACTTAACAAATACCTTTAAAACAGAAACAATAATGAGATAGAAACCAAAATGCAAAAATTCACCCTCTTTCAAAACAGACGCTTTAGACAAAGAAAGCCAAATAACTTCTAGAAGCAAGCCCCTAGCTCCATCTATGCAGAAGAATTCGAACTATTCTCCAGAAGAATAGAAATTCTTAAAACTATTTTTTAATAATTTATTAACTTTTGGGTAATAACCAGGATATCCGTTATCTTTTAATATATTTTTTAAATTATCTAAAGCCTTAACAAAAGTATATTGGTTATTACAAATCTTTTTAATCCTATTAATTTGAGAAAATATAGATTTTTAAAAATTTTAAACTGAAGACATGTATGAAAATTGCAGAGTGTAATAGCTTTGAACTTAAATTCTTTTCGTTTATCATAAAATCCGACAGAGACTGCTGAATTTATAATTTTAATTTCCAGATCCAAAAAATTACATTTGTTCAATTCATTATTGGTTTTATTTAATTTGAGCTCCTCTGGATAGCAGTTAAAAATGGAATTAACATTATCATAAATAAACAATAAAAGATCATCAATAAAACGGAATCCGAACACAAGTTCATTCTTAATTAATTCTCTCTCATATGAATGAAGAAATATATTGGCCAATGCACTGGAGAAGCAACAACCCATAGGAATTCCAAGAACTTGTTTATAGTAGTTAATTCCATTAAATAAATAATTTTCACAAATATTAGCTCTGCAAATTTCTAACTATTTATATTTATCAATTAAATCAGTATTTAGGTATAAATCATTTGAGCACACTTCAATTAATTTATTGTGTGGGAGACTAGTAAAGAGATTTTCAAAATCAAATATATAAATATTATAAATTCTATTTTCTTTGAGAAAACAAAATTTTAGTGTTATTGTCAATGATAAAATTCTCTTCTTCTTTTATTTTGTTAAGAATAATTTTAAGAAATTTGAAGAAAAATTTTATGATAATTATAGCAGCCAGTGCCACAAGTGACAAATCTGAAATTTAATGGATTTTTATGAAATTTTATAGAGGGGAAAAGGTAAGGAAAATTTAAATTACTGGTTTATTAAGAATAATTTTAAGAAATTTGAAGAAAAATTTTCCAAAATGATAATTATAGCAGCCACTATAAAATTTTCCCCACTATAAAATTTCATAAAAATCCATCATAATTGTTGAATTGAATTTTAAAGTAAAAACTTTAATTCAAAAAAATTAGTAAATTTTCGTTTCAAATCTATTTAATTTTCAAGACATATTTGCGTTTTTTTGTTTCAAATTTAAAGGAAGAATCCTGGATTATGCATTATATTGATGTTATTTTATGAATTTTTATATTTCGTACAGAAACGACGTATAAAATGTTAGGTAAGTTTGCTCTTTGGATCATTTAACTATGTTTTAACTTATAGTAACAGAGAAGGAATTTTAGTAGAGAAAAAATTTTATTCGAATTTTTTTGTGGTTTGTTTATCTTTAAAACAATGTAATCATCTTTTTAAGGGATACACGTTAAAGTAGAAAAAAGGCATAGAAAATGTGCCATCGCTGCAATTAAGGATACTGGTTTCTTAAACTTAACCACCAGGTTCTTTGAGCTGATTATAGTAAAAGTATGTTCTGAATCTGAAATTCACATCAATATGCAATGTACCATCACCAATATGGCATTTTACTCACTTAAACATTTCTTCGTCGCCTTCTGTTTCCTCATTTATGATACAAAAACACGTAGCCTTAGTTTTTATCGTTTTTAAATCAACATTTGATTTATTTAATGTTTTTATTGCATTTTTTGCTTTGACTCTTTCCTCGTAATTGCTTTTTTATAATTTTTGAGACCACTAGTGATTATAACTGTTTTTGAGCTATTCTTCTAGTTCAAGGTAACAATAACATTGATTTAACGTTTCAGAGAAACAAATAAATTCACTTTACCTTCACTTAAAACTACTTTAATAAAAGTGCTAGTGTAAATTGTAGCCAAACAAGTTTCCTCTCTGAGAATAAAATAGAATATTTAGCTATTTACTTTAAAAGAGACTATTATCATTTTGTTAAAGTACGTAATTGATGATATCTAAATGTGAACATTTGTTCCTAACTGCAACCACAAACGTTTTCTCTAAATATGATTGCATAAACCACATTTATATAGTTACTAGCTACGTGACCCGGCGTTGCACGGGCTTTCTCGAATAATGCGTCATTACTTGACGGAGAGAAAAAGTGAGGTAATTTGACACATGCCGAACATTCTCTCCTCAATAAATAAGGAGAAAAGAGCGGTTCAATCATTCCGTCCGCGTAAAGGCTACAAAATATACTTTTAAAAAATCGCAAAAATACTCTTTATTTTGTAAAATTATGATTCCGGAATTATTTTTTGTCTGACTTCAGTACGGAAGGAATAAGATAACCCAGCGTTGATCGGAATCCGTATTTTTTCATATGCCCGCCTCCAGTTTATATACACATGAAATCTAAAAGTGAAATCTCATAGAAAACAATAGTTTTAGTAAAAACCCTATATGAGCGATTTAATTTTCCCTGTTTCTTTATATCAATTACCAAAAACCACACAAAACTCTATCCACATTGACTTGTTGCATTGTTCAGGTTTCCATATTGCAACAATACATTTTTTTTTTTTTTATTTCTGTCAGCGTCACTTTTTTATTGTTGTTGTAACAATGTTCTTTAAAGTAAACGACTTCAACAATAAAATAAATTTTGAATTGCGCTGTAACAAGGAAAAGTATTGTTATTAAGTATCCGAAACAATGAAAAGTATTGTTGTAAATTAGTTTTTAATTAATATCTTTTTCACTAATTAAAGTTTCGATATTTAAATGGCCGAAATGGATTCCTTGAATTATTCCCCATCTTTTGGTACTTTCCGCGCGCTTCTCCGTTCGGCGGTTCGTGAGAAGATAGAAGGACATACAAACATACATACATACATACATACGTTTGTTTACCTTCGAATTTTAATAGGATAGATAACATAAATTGATTATTTTACGGCCCAATTACTTATTAGTTCTATTTAGGTGGTGGTCCAAATTTGCTAGCTTTCTTCTATTACAAAAAAGTATGCGGTAAAATAAATAATTATTTTTAATATGATAACATTATCATGCCACCATGTTTTTTTTAAAAAAATTACTTTTTAACTAATCATGGACCATTTCCCTGTTATCGACACAGGTTCAAAAAACTGGGCTCACCACTTTGTGCCTGTGACCTGGTCGGGATGCCGATCACTATGTGTCCAGGTGTCCTCTTACTGCTGAATTTCACTTAAAGGAACCGTCTGATGAACACAGAAAAAGCTGGTTTAAAAATTTAAGATATAATGGACAGGCCCAATCCAAACTTATTCAGGCTTATAAAATCAGTAATGTCATTTGCGACCAGCTGACCCAGGGTTAATTGTTCATCAGTTTTTTGTTTTTGTTCGATTTTTAGTGTTGGCTTTTGTTATGGAGAAAGGATTTTAACTTTATAGTTTGCATTGATCGTTTTGTCGTTTGGATGGTTTTGTGGATTTTTCTTTCCCTGCCGGCCCGCTCAGGGCCTTACACCCTTGCGGGTAGGCCGGTCCGGCATGGGTACTAAAATAAAAAAAAATTAAAAATGTCACCATGTTTCAACTTTACCTTTATCACCACGCATACCACCGAACTCGGGGCCAGAATGACTCCCTGTCAGTTGGATGAGAATGCTTAAAACTTTATTGAAAGCCCCCCAAAAAATACAAATTTAGAATTTGAATAACATAATTTGGATAACAGGTAATATTCAAAGATCATAATACGGACTTAGATGTTTTAACAATTCTGAGTTCTAAAAATTTAACACAACAAAAGTAGCACATCAAAGAAGTAGTGAATAAATAACAAGCCATGTTAATAAATAATAAACCATGTTTGAATGAATAATAACCATTTTTCTACTAGAGATTTGAATTCCTTATTTTCTTTTATTTATTCGAATTATTTTGATATAATATTTATTTTATTTGTTTATTCTTTTTTTACTTTACGAGAATCGATCGTAGATGTCTTCAGAGTTCAAGAAACTCTCTCTCTCTCTCTGTTGCTATCAAAATATAACATCTGAAACAAACTATCAAAGTAAATAGAATACTCTTTTTTATTGAATCGTGGTATCAACTGAATATAAGAAGTCTTTAAGAACGCCATATTAATGTTATGGATAGATTAAAAGCGAATTTTAGTCTGATATAAAATTTGCTTGCACGTGATATCTTTTCCAATGCTTGAGATGGAAAAACATGAAAACAATCAACCATAAAATTAATATTTTGCAAGACATTTCCTCGGATAATTGCATAAATAAATTCTAAAATTCATATTTAAATATGTCAGCAATATAATATGCAAGGTGAACACGAATAGAGCCAATGTATTCATAAAAGTATAATTTTAAAACAAAAAGTATTGCTCTGCAGAAGCATTCACATCAGCTGCATAAATACGTAAGGGTTTCGGTGGTGTTGATTGGAATTACAGACATTCAATGCCCACATCACCCGTTTCGCGGGAAACATCTCGGAGATTATCAAGCTCCAACCACATCCTTATTAGCAGAAGATATTTTGCGTCATCTTCACGATATTCTAAATGCCCCACAACATCGTAATGATATCGTATGAACAGTGGCAGATTTGGACAGTGTGGGGTCACAGGCACAAAACTGTTTGGAGGCCCCTCCCTCTATCCAAAGTCGTAATTTAACCCTACGATTTAGCAATAGGATACACATCGAATAAGTTTTGAGCTCCACCCCCCAAAGGAATTGAAGGCACGAGGCGAGCGCCTGTGCAAAAAATCGCAACTGTATACGAATGATAGTCGTCACGACGCTAGTAAGGAAACTGGGGTGAAGTCCTAGTTGCCATCACGGTCTCGGTCTAACTCCTTACGCAGAGTGGAGGCAACTCAACCCCACACCGATATTGCATCCACTAGGGAAGTGTGAACTCTCCTACTTATCTGGCGGCTTTTCATCCAGTTAATACTCTTGGTGTCCCCCCCCCCGGGACAAGAAGTAAGGATAAATAAAATTGCAAATTTATATTTTACCGTTAGTGTGTTAAATTCAGTTATTTCATAGAACATCTAGTTATCTCATGAAATACCTGATAAAGTGAGTTAGTGTAATAAATTAATAATTCCGCACTTTAACTAGTTAATCCAGGAAACAACTAGTTATTTATTAAATTAAATAATAGACTGTTAAAGTTTAAAATAAGCTGTTTAACTTATATTTATACAGTACTACCTGTTATACCCGGCGTTGTTCGGTATAAAAATAGCATAATGTTTCATAGTATAATCATAATAGTATAATATTTTCAAGTCTAAGTACTTATAATACTTTAAAGTTAATAAAACAGTTTTTCACTGCAGCGTCTTTCGTTGATTTTCATTCGCCCACTCACGTATTGTGTGCTGTGGTTTGAACCACCTGGCACGAATCTAGCAGTCCTTGGTACTCCATTTTCCCCTCCCCATCATTGATTGCTACTGTAACAACAGAGGGTCTTTCACATCTTGGTATTATCGCCATTATCCGGAGTACAATTCTCTTCTTTTTAGTGTTTGTATGACTGATCAGAAAAATAACCTAAATACTCAATTAGGATCATTTAAAAATCTGTGAAATTAAATGAAATATCTCCTAGAGAGAGTAAATAATGTCATTGGATTGAAGAGTAAACATATTGAAAGAAAGAGGTACATGTTACGAAATAAGAGCGGAAGTAAAAATTCTGCCTTTCTATTTATATTCAAAGAAAACAATATTTTTTAATCAAAACTTTTATAAAAACACGTAAATGAAAGGTTTGATAAAACAATAAATTGGTTTGATATTAATTACAATAATGGAAAGCATTGTTACAAATTGTGCTTGAAATGAATTTTGAAATCGTTATTAAAATTAGGGGAAAAGAAAGTATGACATTTAAATTGAAACCATTAAAAATATAATTTTCTGCTCTTTAAAAAGGTATATTAATCAACCCCCTGCAATATATATTTTAGAAGATATTGGTGAAAAACTGAGGAAAAAACGCCGAAATTTGGCATAATTTTTGATATTTAATTAAATATCTTAAGAATTAATTAATTCAGAAAGTTCGAAACAGTTGACCTTAAAATGTACCCCAGAATGTCGAGTGCAAATTTCAAGTCGCTGCCGTTCACCGTTTAGTAGGAGTGCTTGTGACCGACCAGATACATGTATTTTCTGTTTTTTACATCATAGATACAAACTAATACCTATGTATTGAATTCAGAAAATTGTGGTTCATTACAAAAATATTGTAAGTGAGTGAAAGAAATACTTTCCATATTCTTAGACGAAACATAGAAGTTCAAATCATTATTACAATATGGCATTTATAGTGGGTTGGAAATGGTGCACAATTTCTGAACAGTAATTCTCACTTTATAATCTTCTGAATTCGAAACTTGAATTAAAATCACACTGTGTATCGGAATAGAGTAGCTGGCACTAACAAATGGGAAGAATCGTGCCAGTTTTTTTACAGATGTAGATCGTTATTCTTTGAAACAACTAGTTATGTAGCGGAATCGAATCAAAAGATTCGACCTTGACTCTGACCACCATGCTGCCGATATTCGTCGTGCCTACCTCGTCGTAATTGTGAACCAGCTTGTGGAAACTTGAGGACTTACCTCCAACAGAGTATACGAAGACGTTCAGCCGAGAACTCTTTCTCTTTTGCCTTTTTCTTTCCAGGTTGTTTACACCCGGTTCCTCCGGTGACTGATGCTTTCTTCACTTGTATTTTGGAGTCCATGGGCTTACCCTAACTTCTCGAATCGTCATGACATACCGTTTTTAACCCTTCAACCGGCTGGAACGTAGAAAGTCGCTCTCTGATGACTGTTCTAAAACCGGCTCCGTCGCAAAAAATCGTTCTTCGATTATTACTCTTAAACCGGCTCCGGCGTAGAAAGTTGCTCTCTGTTTATTACCCGATAACCGGCTCCGAAACATTTGCGTTCGCCATTTAGCTACAGCGAGGCCGTTTTCAAAGCATTCAGCTGAAATATTTTTGCCGTTCAAAGGGTTAATATTGTTGTTTGTATTGAATAAATTGTTTTATTTATTCAGCAGCGCCTTCTGATGTGTGCAACATACACCCCCACATCCGCCACAGTTAAACTATAGAATACAAGTAAGTTTTACGCTTTAACTTCCCTTGATCAGCTATTTCATGAAGTAACTAGGTATTATTTTATGAAATATTGAATTATCTACTTTGTCGATAACATATATACTTACGGTTTCCTTTTCTGTCCTCAGGAATAGAAAGAAATGTAGCAATGGAATAAGTCAACTTTAATCAGAGCAAATAAAAGTTTTAGAATAAATGGAATTTTTAAAATTATTTCGTAGAACTTATTTTTAAAATTTTTTCTTAAGAACATCTAAAATGAAATCTTTTTTCTTAAAAACAACATAATACATAGCTCGACTTTTTTTCTGCAGTATTGTTGAAATTTCATTATTACAAAATGATCACTGTAACCCGCAAAAAACATTTTTATTTTTCAACAATAAGAAACAATGCATTCATTCTCATAATACGTTCAGCAGCAAAAACTTTATTGTTATATTTTATCTCACTATCGCTTGAACCTTCTGTTCAGTTGTTAATTTTAATCGATCTGTTTACGTTTGTGCGAATTGGTGTGATCAAAAAACACCTGAAAGAAAGGGATAAAATTGCAAATATGATGGCCAAGCAATTATTTGCTTGCTGCTTTCCACTGCCATGGTTTCATCGTGAAAAAAACAAGGATGCTTGCACGCAAGTAAACGGCACTTATTTTCAGGTTAGAAACGCCATTGAAAATTCTGAATCAGCTAATGAAAAATGGCAAAATACTGCCGTAG
>BGPR01010170.1:0-14734 GCA_013235015.1 Araneus ventricosus
ACGATGACGGATAACAGAAACTGACGGTTAATCGAAGTTTTACTGTACACTTCACGTTGTCTTCCGCTGTGTTAGGATGACAAGTTCTCTGCGCAATAGATTCCAAAATGAAATTAATGCTTCGCACTTGACGTGTATAACGTGATCATGAATTTGCTCAATTGTTACTTTTTCGTATATGAAATATTGAAAGAGAAAGTACTATGATTATTAAAATCTAGACGGATGAAATTTTGTATATGGTCTTTACACGAAATTTGCAGATTTCTATGCGGTTTTGGAAAAAATAAGTCTACGGAAGTGTGCCCATCTGTTCGTCCGTGTGAATGTGAACATGAGAACTCAAAAACAAAACGAAACAGATCTATGAAATTCGACATTTGTTTTATTACAGGAATCATAGATCTGTATCAGATTTGGTAACCGTCCGTCCTTGAATAACTGTCTATTCGTACCCATGTGAACACGAAAACTCAGAAACGAAATGCAACAGATAGATGAAATTCGAAATTTGTTTTATTACTGGAATCGTACATGTGTATCAAACTTTGATACCCGTTCGTTCTTGAATAACTGCCTTATTCGTGCACATGTGAACACGAAAACTCAAAAACGAAATGAAACAGATAAATGAAATTTGACATATGTTTTATTACTGGAATCGTAGATGTGTATCAAACTTTGGTGCCTTACGTTCTTGAATAACTGTCTAATGATCTGCCTATCCGTGCACATGTGAATACTGAAACTCAGAAACGCAACGAACTAGATGGCTGAATTTAAATATATAACACTTACCCAAATCAGTAATTACAAAGAATTATCCTGCCCTGCCAAATCACACGGGGTCAACTGAATGACCCTGTTGCCTCGAGTAGCAAATTCGTGTATTCAATATTCCGAATTCCTACGCCGTTTGGCTATGACGAATTTTACGTCACAGCAATTATATAAGCTCTACTTGGTTTTACTGTAGTACTTTTTGTGCTGCCGATGTAAAATGCTGTGGTAATGATACTGTAATACGATGCTCTACTCTTTACTCTGATGTCCAGTCAAGTCATGTAGTTTTTTTGAATAGTGTTTCTTCGTAGGCAAGTCGTTCTACTTAACTTCTTACTTATTTAGTAATAACTTTCAATAAAGAAAGTGTATATCTTTCGTGTTCTTTTATTTGAACGGCTTCCAACAGGTTCTGTGGTCGACGCATAATAGCCCCCATCATGACCGGCACATGCGGCGAGTTTTCAGAGAGAGTTACGATCCGTCATCTGCGACGGGCCCATAAGAGCAACATTACTTTTATTGTTCCAGCCAGGGAAGCAAGCACCTGCTTACTAATACGGAACTATCCATCCTCGTATTTGAGGTGCCCCTCGGTGGGATATACAAAAACAGTAAATAAGTTTTCGATTGTGGATGAAATCGTCGACGGGGAAATTGTCTGCTTTTTTGTGCAAGTCTGTCTCTGTGCAAGTGAGCAAGATAAGACAAAAGCACAATAAGTTAGATAAATTAAATTTGATGTGAATTCTTGATATCAAAAATGTAGATGTATATCAAATTTTGATTCACTCAGCTTATGGGAAGAGGTCCAAAATGCGTAGGGGGAAATGGGGTAAAACGAGATACCTAAGATTTGAAGGCCTATTGGAGCTAAACTGTTCGACATAAAGCTTGTCAAATTTTACTAAAATATTCTTTATTTATCAGAGTTTAATATATCTTTCAGAAAAAGTCACAGTTTCATTACTCTTTTTACTAATGATTATTTTTGTAGAAAAAGTCAAAGTATCCTGTTTTTACCCCACTGGTGGGATAAAACGGGATACACTTGTTAACTGTATGGGGAATTTTCAGTGGAAAAGTAGCATATTTTTTATTTTATGTGACAATTAAAGAATAAAACAATTTTCTAAGATTTAAGAATAGTTATAATAGTTGACAATTGAAGAAAAAGACGATTTTTTAAAAATTTAATAATAATTACAATAGTTGACTATTTAAGAATGAAGACAGTTTTTTTTAAAATTTATCAATAGTTACAATGGTTTACAATTTAAGAATAATGACAATGTTTTAAGATTTAACAATAGTTACCGTAGTTGACAATTTAAGAATAAAGACAATTAGTTTAAGAATAGTAATAATTCACATAACGTAGTTGTCTTTATTCTCCGCTCCAGTGCAGATTTAGGGGACTCATTTAGGTGTTCTTATAAGACGGCTTTACAGCATTGGTTCTTCATACTCTTCTCTTTTTGGTTGTTTCGTTTTGAGGTTTTCTTTTTCTGTTTTTTGAGTCACCACAAAAATAATTGTCTCTTCTTTAATAGCATTTTCTTTCATTTTCTCTTTTCTTTTCTTCTAACTGTTGGAAATTATTTTCCATCAAATTATTTGACGCAAAGATCAAATAAGAATGGCCCTCACAAACTACCAACTATCTCACAACCTAAAAAAATCCTCTATCCAAAAATCCTAAATTCTGGGGTATCCGTAGTATCCCGTTTCACCCCGCAAGAAGTACCAGGTTTTACCCCGAGTGCAGAGGTCATAAGGAATGAAATAGAACAGCGGAATTATTGGAGTAAATCCTTATTCTTTGATAGGGTATAAATACTTAGTATAATAAGCTGGGTTACAAATGGTTTTTAAAAGTGCAATGATTTTTAAGTGAGGATTGTTTAAAATCATACGAACATTGGTGAGGTGACGTCATAAAACAAATAAACTTTCAGAGACGAAGTGAATTTAACAACAACAAAATGGAAACTATGACCATTCTTTTTTCTTCCCTAATGGAGAATAATTCAGTATTTGCCCGTTGGAAAGAAGAATTAATAACGCTAAAAGCAAAGAATCCCGTTTTACCCCACTATCCCGTTTTACCCTACTCTCCCCTACTTGATTTTTTTTACTGTATTATGTAGTAAGAAACAGATCGAGCTGGATTGCTTAAGATAAGAGAAAGTCGAGGGGAAAACACTCCAATTGATTTCGATTTTGGCACTTGTTAGGAATACTACAGGAATCGTGAATTCAAATAAGCGAAAAAAAATGGGAATGTCTAACATAATAGAAATGTACTGATATGCAAATTCAGTCGGTTAAAAAGGGTCATGCAATTTTGTATTTCATTCCTAACTGAAATGCAACAGACAATACCTATTCATCGCTTATCATGTTGTCTATAATTTTCAATGAATTGCTACTAAACATTAAAAAATATCATACATGAAATGCTGCAAAGATTGATATAGAAACGTTTGCATCACATCCTTTGTCTCGTAAGCCCGTTGAAGTAACATGGTGAATATAAAGTTTAAAAAAACAACATATGAAATATCACACGTCTTTTGCGCATCCTACTACTCACGGATTGATAAATTGACTGGCAAAATCTGCTAAACCATAACAATAAATCCTTTTTTAAAATTGTGTAACTCAATAAAATGTTGCATGTCGGATGTGAACCATATTTTTATATCACTCTAATTACTTATTGATTCTTAGCTAGATTTAAATATGAAAGCACCTCAGACGCAATACGAGTCTATATTTCTGCATCTAGAATATTACGAAATAATTCTTTTAAAATAGATGAAAGTGACTCGGCTTTATAAATATATTTTGACAACACAGTAGCTTTAACAGTTGGAGACATCGCAGCTCGTCATAAAAAAGTGCTCTAGCCGCTTAGAAGAAATATTCCAAATCAAAATGAAAGCGATTCTATTAAATGCATATATTTTAACAATTATAGCTAACTTTAACTGTCGAAAACATCGCAGGCGACACGAAAAAGTGCATTAGCCAGTTAGAAGAAGCATCCAAAATCAGAATGAAAATGACTCTGGTAAATGTATATATTTTTTAAATTAGAGAGTAGTTTTAATAGTCGAAGCCACCGCAGATTGTCACGAAGAGCACTAGCCAGTTAGAAGAAGCATTCAAGATCAGAATGAAAATGACTCTGTTAAATATATATATTTTTGAAATTAGAGAGTAGCTTTAACAGGCGAAGACACCGCAGGTTGTCTCGAAGAAGTGCACTGGTCAGTTAGAAGAAATATTCAAAATCAACATGAAAGTGACACTGTTAAACATAAATATTTTAGCAAATTTAGAGTAACCTTAAAAACCCAAGACATCGTAGGCTGTCAGGAAGAATTGATCTTCTTCATAACGACTAGTTAGAAGATGTTCGTCATGAAGAAACGCAACAGAAAAATTGGAAAAAATAATCAAAATAAAAATAAAACTGAATCTGTTAAACGTATATATTTAGCAATTTGAGTTTTAATAGTCGAAGACATCGCTGTTCATCATGAAGAAGTGCGCTAATCAGTTAGAAAAAATATTTTTGTTGTTTATGATTCTTTTTCATATTATGGGGATGGAAACAATACCTTTCCCCCATGATTTTCGGAAAGGAAAGTATTTTAGAATAATATGGTATATTCCGAAATATTTATTCAACGGTTCAGTGATTTTTTGTGTAATCTCAGAGATTGCCTTCTTTTTCACTTTACGAGGTTCAAAATTTGGCTTGATTATGATGGTCGCTCTAATTTTTGAAATATCTGTTCATGCATTTGTGTTTTACTCCCGTCATAAAATTCAGTTGCTGGTGAAAAGATTATCAGACATCGCAAAGACACTGCAAGTTATTCCTCAATCCAAAAGATTAAATATTTTTATATGGATTTATTGCCTGCTAGTATGCGGAATTGTCGCGAGCATAGAATTTGCAGCTTTCCATACCAAGATCAGGGATTTTATGTACGATGAAATAAGTAATTCAAAGTTTATTTCAACAAATTTTAAAAAATATGCTATGACCATTCGTGACACAGTCACGGCAATCGAATTTATCGTAGTGTATGCATTTTTTACAACAATTCCTACCTATTATTTCTTTGCATGCTATTATCTAAAACTGTTTCTACTCCAATTTGCCTCCAAATCACGAATATTAATTAGAAAAGGCAATTACGGTCGCATACTGCAGATCTACCAGACATTTACTGAAACAATAAGTTATATGGATGATTTGTTTTCGGGCCCAATTTTCATCACAGTTTTTACCAAGATGATTGGACTGTTTTGGAGTGTTTGTGCTTTAATAATTTATAGGGATTTAGATGTTTGGGTAAACTTATTTTGTTCTGTGGTGGCTACATATCATTTTTTAATACTTTTGATGGTTTTATTACCTGCCGCTGCAGCCAATCGTGCAGCAAGTTCTGCTAGAGACATAATTTATTCTTTACCCGGTTGGTTTCCAAGAGATTATGAGACATTAAAGAGGCTCTTGTCTGTGAAATTCAAAAAGAACGCAACTTTAACATTATGGAAGACTTACACAATCGATCGATCGCTATTCATTAGTGCGATCGGAACGCTGATTACGTACGGATTTCTTGTAGGAACATAAAGGAAACTAAACAAAAATCGACTCGATTCTTCTCTCCCAGACAACAAAATTTGCCACGTCAAATACTTCAGTTCGACATCCATTTTCAGAACGACAACGGGCTAAAATGAAACACATTCTGTTATTCGAAGTATTGCGTAGAATTCACCAGCCGTGGACCGAAACAAGAGAAACAATAATTTATTATTTACCAAAAAAAGAAAGAAAGATGTATTAGTGCTGTAGTTGTTAGAAGTGATTTTTCTGAAGCCTGTTCAATCTATTTCTTTGTACAGTGGCTGTTGGAAAAGTAAAGATACAACAAGTTATTATCATTCAAAAAGTACATTTTCATAAAATATATACTACATATGAATCGATAACTGCAAAAAAAGGAACAAGTTTAAAACGCAACACTTTCTTAAAGGGAGAATGGTTATAATTTTTTAATCAAAAATGTTCATGAAATGTATATTAGTGTTATGATTTAGTATTCAATTTGTATTCGCGCATCCATAACCCGCTCACTTCCTGTTTCAAACTCTTTGATGTGTCATGATCTACTTTTTAGCGCGCTTTAGTCTGATTGGTTTAATCTCTGCTAGAAATGTAAATATATCTTTCTTCTTTTGCAAATAATAAAATATTCTTTCTACTGCTTCGGCCTACGGCTGGTGAATTACATCAAGAGCAGAGTTTGGTTCCTCTAAGCTAAGTATTGTTTTGAAAATGGATGTCGAACTGAAGTATTGCGTTGCTCAGTTTGACGGGGCGAGTTTTGCCGTCTGGACGAGAAGAATCGAGTCGATTTTCGTAGCGAAAAACTTGGATAAAACTTTGAGTCAAAAAGCTGATGAGCCGAAAGACTGTTTAATTTTGGCAAGTGAAAACGTTTATGTCTTGATACTATTGTTTCTTACCGACCAAGTTTTGGTGTCGCTATCGGAAGAAAATACTTGCGCCAGAATGCTTCAGAAACTAAAATCTACGTATTTAGGGGACGGAGCTGTAAATCAAATTTTAATAAGAAAACTTTGTGTTATGCTGAAAAAGAAAAAGGAAGTATCCATGCAAGAACATCTTAATGAAATAAACGTACTTTTAAATGATCTGAAATCGTGCGGTTTAAAATCAGTAACATGGGCATTATCGTTTATATTTTAATGCCGTTGTCTCCTGAATATGATTCTTCGAAATCTGCTATTGAAAATCAGCCTTCAAAACTATTTTCCTACAATTTGTTTTCAGCAGACTGTTAGATGCCGAAGCGTTGCTGAAAGACCGACGGGTGTCTGAATATCGAGAAATGAATCATCAAATGATGTTGTATTGCTTGCAAACCAACGAACTGTGGCTTGTTTCAAATGCAATAAAAAAGGATATATAACAAGATTTTGTGAAAGGGCTATGGTCTGTCTTCAGTGTGACAAGTCTGGACTTTCAAAACGAAACTGCAAAAACATTTCTCTATATGAAATCGCCTTCAAAGAAGAAGAAACAGCGGATGTCTCCTTTGTAGATGATGAAGAAGTTGTTAAGAAATTCATCGTGGATTTTTGGAATTTTTGAGATGTGTTATCAACAAAAATGGTTTGAAGATTTAAAACCATGTTCCGGAACTGTGTCCTGTGCAGCTAAATCTGACTTTCTAGAGGTCCCAGGTATAAGAGTAATACATGGTAGGTTAAAGAATGGACAAGGAATTATCCTGACACATATATTGCTTATCTTTTAACTTAATGGCAAACAAATAAAGAAAACTGGATATTCTGTACTTTTTAAGAATAATAAGGCCCTTGTCAAAGAAAGGAATAAGGCTTTTGTCTTGAGTGTACTGAATTCCAAGGGACAACAGTCAGTGACTTGATTCCAATTTTTTCGAACAGATTTGTGACCGAAACGGAAAAAGCATATCCGATTAGGACACTAAGGCATTATGCATTAAAAAAACTTGCAGCACCAACTAGCGATTCATTTTATGAAATCTGTGTTCTTTCCAAGCAGTCAGTGGTACCTATCGGAAAAAGAAATTGCAGAAAGGAAAGCGCTCCTTTGCGAATGATTCATTCAGATTTATGTGGGCGTGTTGAACCAACAACATTATCAGGTGAACATTACGTTCTTACTTTTGTTGACGATTATTCTCGTTTCTGTGAGATATGCTTTATTAAAAAGAAAAGTGATATTGCTGTAGAATTCAATAAATTTCTAAAATTAAAGGACATTGTGAAAAAAAATTATTGTGAGAATGAGGAAGAGTATGTGGCTGGGGCATAACAAAAGATTACAAGAAAAGCAGGTGTTGAAATTGATCCATGCCCATCATATACTCCTAAGTTGAATGGGGTTGCAGAAAGAAGGAATAGAACTCTTTTTGATAAAAATCATGCTATGTTGTACGATTCCAAATTACCAAAATTTTTTGGAGGATGTGCAATCCGAGCTGCTACTTCTTTGCGTAACAGGATTCCATACACTAGTCTCAACAACCCTACTACTTATGACCTAAAATATTTTACAAAGCCTGTTTAAGTAAAATACGTATTTCAGTATGTGATGCTTATGTCAAAGTTGCAGATACTCGGAGAAGAAAATTGGATCATAAATCGAAAAAGATGATTTTCATCGGATATTCAAACATGCGATATAGAGTCATGGATCCTGTGACAATAAGAGTTACCGTTTCAAGAAACGTTCGTTTTGATGAAAAGAAAATAATTAGATAAATTATCTGTGACTCCGAATATTGAAAAGCCAGAAAACGCTTCTGATTTAGGGAAAGATAAAGAAGGAAACGAGAGTGAAATGGATATTAAACTAGAAGAAACTGAAAGAGCAATAGATGATGAGTATCGAGAATTTAGAAATTCTCGAAGAGAAAGAAAGCCTACAGGGAAATATCCATTTAATGAAGATTTATCTGCAACATATGAAGAGTTAACTTACGATAACATTAAATTTCTCCCAGAAGCAGAGCAGTCTATTTGGGAGAGTGCAATGAATGAAGAAATGCTTACATGGAGACAAAAAAAAAGTTTGCGACTTAGTTGTTACCTGAAAAGAAAATCAACCTATTACCTGCAAAAGGAATTTTTAAAAGAAAAAGAGATGGGAAATACAAGTTTTGTTTAGTGGTTCATGGTTTTTGCAGAAAGAGGGAGTGGTCTACTCTAAAACCTTTTCTCCAGTCATCAGTATGCCATCCTTAAGACTGGTATTAGTCCTCACCCCTCAAGAAAATTTACAATACATGACTTTGGATTGGTTTGAAGTAGTGTACATGAGTAACCCCAAGACTATGATGATGGACAGGAAGAGTGTGCGAACCAATGGTCTCAAACAAACTCCAAGAGAGTGGTTTCAAAAATTCCAGCAGTTTACAAAAAAACTGACATTTAAAAAGTCTTCTTCTGATCCATGTGCTTACATTCGGAAATGAAAAGGTAGAAAGATAATTATTTGTTTGTATGTCTATGTATTGATTAGCTGGGTCTGACCCAGTTGAAGTAAAAACTGACATCGGTGTTTTGTAAAATGAATTTAATGATATCGAATATAAATGATATCGAAATATGGACCTGCGACTGAATTTTTAGGATTAAGACTGGTGTTTTCGCCACCAGAGTTACGACTTGATCAAGAAGATTATATCAATAAAATGCTAAAACGTTTGAATATGAATGACTATAAACCCTTCTCTACACCACTTAATTCGAAATCTACTCAAGCAGATTTTGAAAATGGTGAACCGTTTGAAGGACCTTCCCGTGAACTGATATGTTCTTTTCTGTACCTTGTGTAACGACAAGAACAGGTATTTTATTTTCAGTGAACTATCTTAGACAGCTTCAGGAGAAACTGTTGCTGCCTGTTCTGAACTCAGAACGATCTTGACATATTTAACCTTCAGTCTGGAGAGAAACTCAGAGTTTCTAGGAGGAGGGAGCGATCTAAACGACAACTGCCTCCTGGAGGAGGGAGCGGTCGTTTAGACCCCTTATTTTGTGCTTACGTTTCCTCAGATTTTAAAGGTTACAAATGGAAACATACAAAATGTTTGCCACGCATAAAACGAGAGACTTTATTTTTAACCAATAAAATTGTTAAGATAATAATATCAATTATTTATAAGAGAACAGTTATCAAATATAAATATTATCCCACCATATAAAAGCAAAATATTGATCAAAATTAAAGAAGAAATCACAAGATCAGACTAGAAAATCATCTTAAACTCACAAATAAAAGGAAATAATAGTAAAATTCTATAAAACTTGTAAAATTATTTAGACATAAAATATTTTTTTCAGATTAAATTTCAAAAGATATTTTAAATATATCAATTAACTTCAGAAAAGAATGCGACAAATCACTCATCACAGCATTGCATTCAGACCTCGCTATTCTAGCAAATCTCTGATAATATTCTTAACACTCTTACACGCTGATTAGGTTCCTTTGAAGACCATTCAAGATTATTTTTACCTAAGTAAGTTAAGGGAATTTCGATGAGAATACCAAAGTTTAACCCTCTGACCGTGGATTTTTTAAAAAATAAATATTTAAATGAATCGTTTGCAAATTTTTTCAAATACTGTTGAAACAAGCGAGTTGTTATTTATATGCAAAGTGTTATTAGTATAATTTGATCGAAAGCTCTACAAGTACATACTAAACACATTAGCCTGCGAAAATCGTAGAATGCAGCAAAAATTAGATTTGCGTCTAACTCGCAGAAATCGCGGGATAAGCAGTCGGAGAGTTAAGATCAGCAAGTTAATTGGGAAATAGTTTTGTTCATCGCTCTAATCACTTGCACAATTTTCAAGTTCGCTATTTGATACGATGTAATCATAGTCGTCTTCATCGTCTCCCTCACTTTTCTTGACAATATCTTCGAAAGCATGATAATCTCTTGAATTACAATTGCTGGCACCTGCTTCAGAACTGAAGGTACTGTCAGGCAATCCGTTGAAGATTCGGCATGAGTATTGACGGGTTGGGAGGGGAAGAAAGCATAATAGAAAGTACATGGTTGTTGGTGTCAACTTCGAGGAGATAATCATAATCAACCGTATCTGTGTCACTTCCAGGGTATAATAAAATCATGATTTTTTTTAAAAATAAAAAGAATCAGATTTGTTTTTTTTAATTCTGATTTTTTAAATTTAAATCAGAAATTTTCGACTAAAATCAGATTTAAAAAAATTAAATCAGATATTTTTAAATAAGATTAAATACTCTATAGACAGAGAATTGGTAATTACCTAGTTATTTGTAGTATAAATCTGTAAATAAAATGTTTCTTTGTTTGGCATGCAAATAACGAAATAAAATAACTATTCTAAAGTATTTTGTCCCAAGTGGATAACTTCAAGAGGATAGCGGAAATGAATTGACAGATCATATAATGACTCAATTTAAAAATTTTAAAACAAAGATTTCAGAAATAAGAAATAAAGCTTTACAGAAATGTTACTCACACGCAATAACATTATAATTATTTGTTTATTTACAGATTTGTACAGAAGTGCCAGTTTGGCAATCTTTTCCACCCCTAATTGATTTCTTAATTTACTGCGTACGAAAAAAAAAGTTTGAAAGCATTCTTTCAACCCCTGTAGATATGGTCTCTGTGTTCTTAATACTGAAAGGCTTCCTTTATTTTATTTTTTATTACTTATTAGATTTTTATTAATAAATCTCTGACAGTCAGATCTGAGATATTGTTGGCAAGCTGAAAGCCCATCTTAGACGGGTAATCTTCTGGTAGATAAGAATGGTCAAGTGAGGATACAACCTAGGGTCAAAAATAAAGAAGAAAGGTTGTACTGTCTATGAAAAATCCAGCACTAGTTAGATTTATAGTTTCAAGAGGATTTCTAGAGTATAAAAAAACGATTTAAATCAAAGATTTTTTTAAAAAAATCAATTAATTTAAATCATGATTAAAATCACTGATTTAAATAAATCGATTTAAATCATTTACACCCTGGTCACTTCCATCATCAGTTGCTAAATAATCAGGATCTGCGTCAGAGTCATCAATGTCAATATCGGAATTTTCCTGATCTCTAATAGATCGAAGGGATTCTGTTTTTGAACGCCCTGATTTTAACTCTTACGCCACCTTTCTTCAAACACCTCTCCGTCACTGTCACACAGTACTGAACGGACCAAGTCATCGAAATCAGAATCATGATGGCCAATAATTTTCGTGCCATCAATGTAAACAAAGCGCATGGAGGAGGGAGCGGTCTGAACGTACCCCTTCGGAGCTGGGAGGAAGTGGTCTAAGGTACTGCCAAAATTAACAAATGAGGCGTAGGGTTGCGAGGCAGGGGGACAGTGACAATTGCAGATTATTTCTATAAGGTAAAGATGAGGATATTTAAGATCACTTACGCATAACGAAATTCTAACCCTCCCATCCTCCAGTCAAAAGTTTGCCGAGCTGTCTAAGCGACGTCCCTCCGGACTGAAGGTTAAAGAATTTCAAATTAGTGTATAAAAAGTTGTATAATCCTGACATTAATTTATAAGTTGATGCACATTGGCTTCTGATACTATCGATAGAAAATCTACGTCGTGTTATGTACTTATGTTTTGTAACTGTCCTATTTTTTGATGTTGTAAAAAGCAAAATTGCATATCTCTTTCTCTCACAGAAGCTGAAATAACTGCTTTAAGTAAAAGTGTGAAAGATCTCTTATTTTATAAATATGTTATGTGTGAAACTTTTTGTATTAATAATGTTTCAACATTTGAAGATAATCAATCTAGAATTACCGAAAGTGTTACTAATGAAAATGTGTGTGCATGATTGAAGCATTTAGATGTAAAACTCGCATTCGTAAGACAAACTTTAATTAATCATTATATTAGTATTAAATATGTGAGTATTGAATATTAAATTGCTGATCTTTTCACAAAAAGCTTATCTAAATGTAAATTGTACAAATTTATACATTTTTGTTCTATATGGACACGCGATTAAGAGAAATTGTTGTGGTTTAATATTCAATCTGTAATCGCGCATCCATAACTCACTGACTTTGACGTGTCCAGTTTCACTCTCTTTGACGTGTTATGATCTGCTTTTTAGCCCACTTTAATCGCTTAACTTAAAAGCCCGAGAATACTCGTGCATACAATTATCGCATTTTTAGTCTTAAAACTAAAATTTTATCATTAATTAGCTTTAAAATTTTACACACAAATCACGCAGAATCTATAAACATTTCAAGTATTATTTGTCTTCTGAGATGAAAGAAAACGACAGCCCCTGTCCAAACCAGAAGGGAGCATCTTAGTAGAAAGCAACGAAAATTATAAAGTTAAGTGGTTAATCTGGTTGGTTTGATCTCTACTTGAAATGTACATATATCTTTCTTTTTTTTGTAAATAATAAATTATTCTTTCTCTTGCTTTTGTCCACTGCTGGTGAATTACTTCAACAATTAGAAGACAGCCTAACATTTTTACAAAATATTAAATTACCTTTTACTTCACCAGGAAAGATAGCAAATAGGTTTTTTAGGTCTCCTGTGAAATTAGTATTTTGTGACTTGTCCCCTTTCTGCAGTTAGTGATTCATATAAAGTGTGCCAAAATGAAATGTAGAGTATGGTTATAGCTAAAACTCCATTTTAATCAAGTTCGTATGCAACATTACACATCATTGCCACTGATGCACTGATTCTGGACATCCCTTACCTATACTTAGGTAAATAGCTTAGTTTAGTTTAGTTATATTAACATCCCGTTTTGAGCAACACGAGGGCTATTTTGAGACGGACGTTGTAATTTCGAACCGCGTTCATATGACGAGGACGACACCTGAGCGTCCCCTCTCGAAACTTCCATATCATACCAGCGAAGGGCATTTGACCCCTATATAGGATCTAACTTGCAACAGGAGCAATACAAGACGGATATTCAGTGGAATCGGGTTTGGAACCTTCCGTGTCCGAGGCCGGCACCTTACCACTTCGCCACCGTGACCTCTGGGTAAGATGTGAATGACCTCAGCGTAGGAATTCCTGGTTAGTTGACGGATCCAGCTTCCCACGGTGTTCTGCATTTCTTTATCACAGGTGAACCGTTGACCTTTCAGTGACCTTCAAGGGGTCAAAGAAATAGGAGTCCTATGGGCATATATCAGAACTAAATAGACATATATGAAGATTTCTCATAAAGATTTTGTTAGCTGGACTTGGGTTATCTTAGCTACATGTTCCTAGTATTATCCTAACGCAGCACTATTCTTTTCAAAAGATTTCTTCTTCACCTGTTTTTAAGATAATGCTTATGCCTTCGCAATGTCTTACAGTACCGTGTAAAGCAAACTTTTTCTTCCCGTTCCATCTAGTCGATGAGTAGAGGTTGTTTTCCGTCGAAAAAGAAACTGAGCTTAACTTTCCTGGCTTCAGGCCAGCGACGAGCATTCATTCTAGTTTTCCATAACTAGATATTTAATACCCTCTCTCTAAGAGGCCTTGCCTTAGGACACAACGATATTTTTTAGACGTGGGTTGCCAGGATGTCACCACTCTATGCTTTATGGATAATAAATACATTAACCCAGCGGTTCGCAATCCATGGGCCGCGGATAGCATATTATTGGGCCATGAGACTCTAGTTAAGAGTCGAAGTCAGCGGAGCTTCAAGAGTCTTCATTCGTTTCTTGCTTTGTAAAATAATATATCTTTAATCTTTTTACAGGAAGCTTTGCTAATGTTTTATATGTGTGTTTGTAATTTTTAATTGCATATTTATCAGTGGGCCTCAAAACAATTCTTGCGCAACAGATGGTCCGTACAACTAAAATGTTTGGGAAACGTTGCATTAACCTATTATGATTAGATATAAAGACGGTGCAGCAAAAGCCAACTTTTCATTTGCACACAGCTTATATTATTTATTGGTACATAGTTTATTTTTTTACATCGTTGTCGCTATTAATCATCCCTTTTAATAGTGTTACGACCATCTATATCCCAGAGTTACAAGTTCTATCAACTGTTGCAGAAACCATATTTCAACTCTATTTCATAGAGTTGCCTAGGGAATTTCCAGTTTCATTTCATGCAATTCTATCATTGTGAGATATCAATTTCTTCCTGAGTTCTTTGAAGAAATCTATCAGTGAATACAGTCAATCTACAATTCCTCTATTCATCATATCTATCGCTCCTACCTTTAAGAATTCAGGACACCATTTCGTTACATTTTATTAATTATCCACTGAGTTCTTATTTTTTGCATTAAAAAATGGATGACGGAAAGCACTCCACCACACTCCAGTAAGGGTTC